>DWTO01000020.1:0-34368 GCA_018244755.1 Jemadia pseudognetus
CTAGAAAATTTAAATTAGAAAATTTTTGTAGTGTTCGACCCGGGAATCGAGCCCGGGACCTCCCGATCGTCAGTCGCACTTGCAACCAACTTGGAATTATTTGAGATAATATTGAATAGGCGCTTTCTAGGCAAGCATGGTCCTCTCCACCTTAGGTTACATATCGCTTACCATCAGGTGAGATTCTAGTTAAACGCGAGCTTATTTCTATGAAGGAAATAATAGAATCTCAATGTCTGCTTTATCGAGTCGTACAATAGAGGGTTATATTAATCTTGCGGTTGCTTGAAACATCACAAGTTTTATTTCAAGCTGTTAACATTTAAAAACGAATGAGTGGTTTCTTTAATTCCAAGCGAAGAATGTTCTGGATAATCGCCTTCAAACGCACACAATGTTGTAATAAATTGTGAGGATGTTGGCTCATTTCAGACTTGGCGTGTGGCAATGCAGTGCGCGACGTTATTTAATTCGTTATATCGACACTTCAGTTCCTTCATGGTTTAGGCAGAGAGCACGGAGTCCAAGCAACTTTACTTTCACAGAACGACGTAAGTCTTTTAGATTCATCATTGTATTTATAAAAAGTACGCGAGTTTGGAAATATTTTAACACTGCCATCAAACGTAACGTCCTGTAATAAATTATTTTGGAAGAAAATGGCGAATTAGCTTAAATTTATTTATGATTCTTTATTCTTCGCTAAATCGCAATAACGTACATCAGTAAGTTATGCTATGGTGTTCGCCAGTGAGTCGCATAATTCGAGTTATGACGACGTTTCAACAGAAATTTATCGATATTGCTTTGTAGGGGGAGACCGTATCATATTCGGTTTCATTTTTATATTCAAGTTGAAAGCGGAGTTCTTGCATCTGCTGTATATTTTACATTACGTACCTGAAACGCAATGAACGAGTCTTTATCTTTGAACTGTGAACCTTTAGAGCGTACTCAAATACAAAGTAGAGTTTATAAGCCACCTCTAAGTATTGATTCATATGACAGTTTATTTATTACTTTCTACGGCGTCTTATTATTTACGAGGATTACTATATCGGCATGCCAAGTCACTTCCGGGGTAGGCAGAGAGAACTGAGTATCAAATATCGCTATCTGTACCTAATATGCTATTTGGTCGTTTATTTACGTCATACTATAAATACATTCTTAGGAAACCGTTTTAGAGATAACACGTCAGCAATTTAATACATAATAGTATGTAATAGCCTAGTGGTTTGAAATTCGACCTCTCACTCCGTGAGACCAGGTTCAAACCCTAGCGCGCACCTCTTAACAATGTGCGTTTTAAGTTTAAAAATCACTTGCTATTGGATTTGTGTCCGATGCATGGCAATAGGCTCACCTCCTATTCCATAGTGGGACGTAAACGTAATTGGTGAAACGTGGGAGTGTTTTACACTCCTCTGCCTACCTCTTCGGGGGTAACAGGCGTGATTTTACGTTTTTTTGACGTCAGCAATTTGTTTATAGAAATTTCCCGTTATTTAGACTTTTAGAACTATATACTTTATTTTGCATTTATTAGTTCAATTTTCTTACTGCTCGTATTTGACGATTTAGGTCTAACTCTAGTTGCGGTTAACCGTGAAATAACTTCCAGCTCTTGTAGTTGGGAGCAAGAGAGCCAGTTCGGAGGCTAGACACAAAAATTGACTTTTTAGATCCTAGTCCCTATCTACAGGTGGTTTTGTAAGACACAACAAAATTGAAAGCGTTTGCTTAGTAACAGTACATTAGTTTTATGTAACACCGTTTAAACGGTTTTTTAAAGTCTCTGAAACCATCGTGAACATATGAAAAGAATGAGGAACGTAGAAAGTATGGCAGTTCTGTAGGTAAGGGTAAGAAATATTTGGCAGTCACTGACTTGCGCTAACCCCGTAAGTGACCTGAAGTGATGATATGTATATGTATTAACCAAATTTAACAGACACGCTTATGTTTACCGTCAGTCGGAAATATTTCCAACGATATAAGAGTACATAAGACCTTGCACGATTAATTTGGAAGTCTATTACAACCTTTATTGTATAACCCCATGTCCTTGAGCTGGGAAATATCCAGGAGGAAAAACGCTCCACATTTCAACGTGCCCGATGTGAAGAACCGTCAAGAATCCGGTTTATGTGGATGAAACTCCATTCTTTGGAGAATAGTGTGTTAAGGAAAGATAACCGTCTTATCCGGTCAAACAATTCCTTTGAGCGTTTAGAAAGAAAGAATAAAGGAACGTTTATTAACGAAAAATACAACAGCAGCTAATTGTAATAGTTATAATTGGAGTCAACTGAATACCGGCAAAATATTCTGAAGAGCTCGTTCCGTAGACTTAGGGATACCGAACTCCCTGTATCCATCAGTCTTTGATAAATAGAGCAGACCTGAAACTATTGTTAAATTACCGTAATAGTAAGCGATTTTTTAAATTTATCTATTATCGTCATGCATTGACTGCGAAACTGTAAATTTATAAAAATCACTTCCACTGTTACACATTTTTTTTCATAAAAAAATCATTTTGAAGAAAATCTAATCACGCATTAGTTATACGAGGATACTAAAACGGATCTTGAAGATTATTCGTCCATCAAATTCTTACGAAATATTTTTATAAAGCGGCAAATTTATATTTCCAATTGGGTAAGCCGCCCGGGCTTATTATCTTATAATCTAATTATATTGCGCGGAATTCACAATTTATTAATACGTTTTATAATTTTGAAAATTTTATTGTTATGAACTGATACCATAACTTTTTCAAGAATATTTTACTATACTATTAAGCGACCCCTTCAGTAAACACTCATATGGACATAAGGGATTACCGTCTTTTTAAGAAAAACAATCAACAAAATGGCATGAAAAAAGAACATATGCAAAATAATTTATCAGTCAATACTATTAGATAATCCATCACAGGATTGTATTGCAAAACAAAATTAACCTTACTTTGCGATGGATGCCCGTAGAATTTACTTACACTGATTAATCTTCTTTAGGGATTGGAATGGACGCGGTATTGGTAAACAGAAAACAATATCGTAGTAAGCGAAGTGAACTAACATACATAAATAACTATTTGTACATTTTACGTTGCATTTAATTTAACTCAAACTTTATGACAAAAAATCAAAATAAACATTAGAATTTTAAGCAAAATAACGTAATTTGATTATTTGAATAATATTAAATATTTTAACGGTAACAAGCCTAAAATTCCTTAAATTACACAAATAAATTAATAATGTGAATATATTTAATACAAGCGCAATACAAAGTTAAAATTAAAATCATAATCACGTATTTTAATTGTTCCAATAAAATTGTGAATTTTAAAGACAAAAAGCAGTGATTCTTTACACCCACTGATAATGAATTCCCTTGATAATATTTAATAAACGTGCACCCGGAACATTCATGTCGCTATAAAGCCGTTAGGTTGCCGCCACGTGCGATTGTCAGCAGTTTCGATCATAAATAATACGATACCCTAAAATTGGAGAAAGGCACTCACGTATACGACACGGCCTCTGAACGGAATTTGTTTAGCAATAAAAAAAATACTGCCAATAACGTCATTAGTATTCGATGTACACATTATATAGAATATTACATACGTTAATATATTTCGTGAATGTTTGTACATGCGATTATATATCTATATATCATCATATCCGTAACTTTGCTACGAAGTATTTATAGACACAAATACGAGATAATGATTGATTTATTTGACCCCCGGTGACCACTGCGTGTGCGTTAAGAATGAGCCATGACAACTAAGATAATTTCTCACAAGTGTCAACGTAACAGATGTCACTGGATCCGTGTAAGTGTTGTCTTCCGCTACGAACGCCTACGAGATTGCTACGAATGTAGCTCGTCTAATTGTAGCACCATTAATTTGTCAGCCGTACATGTAATTGGTTTCGGAGGTTATTCGTTCTAATTTGTTTGAAAGCTTTCGATAATGAATTATAAGAACGGCTACTTTTTAATTTACCACTATTAATTTCAGTGAATAAACACATACTATGCCTAATTTAATGTACTACAAGTAGTTATATTTAAATATATCAATGGGTACATTTGTTTACTTATACCTAAAGAAATTATTACCTCTGCGAAATAAATACGTTCAAAAATAATTCACGCCCCTTACTGTGAGTTTGACTCCAACGCAAAGTCAAAAAATCAAAAATCAAGGATACTGCTTGCTTTACTGGTCCGGGAGTCAATGACCATAAAAATATATCATAAACAAAAGTTATTATTACTAAACCTTCATTTTATACTTATATAAAATGAGTGAAATATGAAATGATAATCACCATAGAAATCAAAATGATCAAAAAACAAAATCAAAACATTGCACCCCATGCCGGTAAAATTTTATAATATCAAATAACATCCTTGTTTTATATGATTAAAATTCTATTTTTACTATTTATATTATTTACAAAATTTACCTTTCTTTCGACAATTCCTCCTTTGTTCACTTCATTTAGTTCTTTACATTTTTAACACTTTATGAGTGTTTTGAAATAGTAAAATTAATTGAAATGTCTATATATAATAAAAATCTTCCATTGACAGTTAAGACAACAGTTCTCAAATATTTATCACATTCAAGCGTGAGCGGTTAAGGCCGGCCTATAGAGACGATCACTACAAAGGACAACGTGAACATCGGACCGCCACGGCCATTGTCGACTGGTCCAGGCGGCCACTACTAACCGACTGACGTTGGTGTACGACACATCTGCATTTAAGAAGCCGCTATCGTCATGCGACTAATCGATTGGTCGGAGCGAGAAGCACTGTCCGTTGTCCTGCTCCCGCTGTACACCCTCTGACAACCGCGCATGCGCCGATCCGCCTTATTCTCTTCAAAAGTGGCGGTAAGTAAATAAACTCATATTGACAGTTTGTCAAAGAACAGAAGATGTAACGAATTAAATATAACTTTAAATACAACTTTCAAAAGTACTTAAGATGAATTGATATAGACTGCCCGAGTTTTGTTGTAGTTATATACGTTGTGTGATGTAAGAAAAAGAGGTTCTCTATCTTAGAAGGCGCCTGACGGGACGCAACGTCACTTGTTGCGCGGCGACTTTGTTCCGGCGTTGAAAAGCCACGCACGCCAGTGCACGCGATTTACATTTGTTATTTAACTCGTAATTAAAATGATTGCATAACGGTTACGAGCAATTTGTTGTAATCTTTTATTAACAACTTGTTTAAACTCGCCACGTGAACTTTTTCACAGAATAAATTCTTAGTTTTTAATAGTTCTTGCTTAGTTTTTATACACTGTAGCAAACCTATAATACGAATACTTACTACAAATATGCATTTATTATCAAATATCTGACAACTAATGCCCAAAAGGCACAAGCTAAATGATATGATTATTTAGTCCCAAAGGAGTTTAGTTAGTACGACTGGCCAATAGGCACAAACTAAATGATATGATTATTTAGTCCAACACGACGCTAACAAGTATTTTTATTTCACTATAAGACAACGCTGTCCTTTCATTCGGGCTCAAGCGGAATAGAAACGATCCGATTTGTTTACTGGAAGCTATGAAACGGCAAATCAACATGTAGATATCACCGAAGATCTACGAATATTCAGAACTTTAACCAAAGCGTAAAGCAGCGTAAAAATAAATGAATGGAAAATTGTTTCTTTTCTACATTGGAAAGAACAAAACTTCTAATCAGATCATAAAATATTTTACCGCTTTATTTTAATAACTATATAGATACAAATCACTGGCATCCCATGAGTTACTGTAAAGGTCGATCTCCCTTCAATTGTCTTAATTTTATATTCATATACTTTATGGTCAATTCATTTATGCGTCCACTGCTGGGCATGATTTTCCTCTCAACTCTAAGGTAGTCTGCACAGTTTTTCTTAAAACGTTTTCTTCGCCGTCAGAGTAAGCGATATTTAATCTGTATACGAAATATAACTGCGTTTTGAACCTAGGACCTCCGGAAAGAGAGGGTGAATTCTAAACCTACTTATTATACTTACTGCCTTATATCCATTAAAACCAACATATATCATAAACGAATATATAAAATATGTACGGGATATCAGTAATTTGAAGACTTTCTATGACATAAACACATCTCTCCGCCTATTCCATGGTAGGACGTACAAGATCCGCCATGCCTACCCCTTCGACGAATTACAAGCGTAATGTTATGTTATGAATACATCCACGACGCAAGTATTATTAACCTCACTGCGCGATCCCGTAGCTTAACGGTGCGTTAAGCCCAGACGTGGCCCGCATTTAGCGATATTAGCCAACATTATTACATTTTTCAACTCCTCTCAGTGTCTGCACAAAATTTAATTACTAAAGAATAATTTAGCGCGCCTTTTATTTAAACAAATGTTTCTTGTGGTTATTAAGTGGTATTTTTTACACATATGTGTTTGAATTAATACGCATAATTATACAGCAATCTTTATTAAGTTAAAGTTGTATAACCGTCTTAATAATTATAGAACTATTCATGATTTCTAACCATAATACAACCACGAGAATGCCTTGGTCATCATATTCTTGTTCAGCCTTCATTTTTCCTTCTTATTTCATGTTTGATGTACCCAACAAACGACAACAATGTTCCTACTAATATATTTCGAATACAATGTTTATTGTTTAGTGACCCTCTTGTTCGAAAGGTCTATATTATTGACCTTTTATATGAGAGGTACTTGTTATAGAACATACAAGTAAATACAGTTATTCTTTATTATACATTACCATCATCATCATCACCAACATCATCACGAACACCATCAAACATTTTATTGTTGCGCTGTTGGTCTCAAATCTCCTAACAGAATGATAAGGGTTAAAGCCATAGTCTACCACGCTGATCAAATGTAATTTGACAGTGATAACATGTGTTCTTCAAACATAATGAAGAATTCCAAAGCGTGCAGACTTCTTTGCAGACTTGTATATGCAATTTACGAGTATGTATAGGTATGTAATTTATGAGACCTCTGTTTATCATAATACAAGCTCCGTCTAGCTTAAGATCAGATGGCCGTGTGTGGTCCCAATGTCAACTTATTATTTATTTCACTACATTTAATAAGCACGCAAGTTCAGCCACTGATATTAATAGACAAGCCGCGTGCCTACAACTAACATCTCTACTAGACAAAGCCAGCCATCCACAACGTAAAATAAGTATACCGTAAAAGTATATAAATACATATACACGAAAGAGAAAAACTTCATACAACAGTTTGTCAGTGTAAATTGGAGTTAAATTCTTCGATGTAGTTTGTTTATTTAAGAGGAATTTCCCTACGTGAAAATAACAAAAAGCGTTGGAAGTTTCGTCGGTTAAATACGATTCCAGAGCTCACATGACGTTTTCGAGCGAATGATTTTTTCCTGTAGGTAGTGAAAATTTTCATTGCACTTCGAAACGTACAAAAAACTGTAAATGACTGTAACGAAATATACACGAATGTAATACATTCTTCCTGTTCCGATATATCACTGTTACAGCTTAATTCACATTATATATTAGTTACATTATCAATATGTATATTGAAGCATCTTCATTAAACATCTAATTAACCTATGAATTTATAAGTATACCTGTGAATACGAGAATCTTATAATATAATTAGGATATAAGAGAAAAACTAATTGTCTGCGAACACTTATATACAGGTTAAAGCAGCTACACCAATATATTACCTGTATTGTTTTATTCGCGACTCTATTTCCCGAAAGGATAGGCTGAGGAACGTAGTACACTCCCACGTTTCACCAGTTATGTTCACATCCTACTATGAAATAGGTGGTAAGCATATTGCCATACATCGGGCATATTTCCAGACTCCGACACAATACTGAAATATCTAAATTAGAAAATACGATTTTATCATACGATATAAGCGTTAATCATGATTATAAATTTGACACAGTAAAATTAAGTACTTGTCATTCATGACTATTCGTATTGTTACGGTTGTAAATAAATGTTCTTGCTAATATTATTTTGCTAGGTATACACTAAATAAAATATTTACGGTTTAAAATATCCTCTAACAAATAAATGTTTTTAAAACCATCTTGCGCCGCGGCCGCCGACAATACAGACGCATTTAATTAGAAACGGAACTATCGCTCCATATATTAACTCGTGACATACGAACACTTGCAGTAAAGGTATAGAAATGTAAACTCATAATTAGCGAATTAATATAAAAGCATACATTATTGATAAATGTAAATGCATTACTGGTTGATAAATGTAATAGAAATGAATGTTGAATTAATTTACTTACATATTTATTTATTTATTCTTTATTTAAACCTTACTCAATACTACAGGAATAAAAAGGCGTAGTTAATGCTAAAAGCATTCTCTGCCAGTCAACCAGGTGAAGTAAATAGATTATGTATTTACTTCACCAGTTTATTGGAGTTTATTTTGAAGTCAATAAACTGCATAACGACGTCGTCACAAACAATACATTAGGAATAAGAAGAACAAATCAATTTGAACGTGACGGATGCTGAATGTTCCCGCTGTATGGTAAGACGCTGATACTCTGTTCCCTGGTGGAACGATAACATAGCTGGTGAATCGTAAAACTGTAGTACACTTCTCTACCTTACCCTACAAGATTGTACAAGCGTGATATTATACCATATCAAGTTACTTAAATAGTAATGTCACTAACAGTTTGTGCCGTGTGTCGCAACGCGGGCGGTACTTGCACTGGTGGGCTCTTAACATTTAGCTGGGAGCTGTACCAAACGACGCGGAAATTCCCACTTACTCCCTGATTGCCACACTACGGGGGTTAATGACATTGTTGATTCGGTAGGCCGAATACATTTTATTTTTTTTCGTTCATTCACGGAAATAGAAACATGTTTTATATCTGGATACTGGTGATTACTAATGCCTAAATATAGAGCGAATTCCTACCAGGACACTAACTGAATATGTATTATGTAAAAATGAATTTAATAACTGAATGTACCATGCACTGTATAAATAAAGTAACTAAACCCAGTTTGACACTAGAAGTCGAACATCAGTTACGTGATTACCTTTTCATATAGCAGAGGTATCGATCCTTTTACTTTTAAAATGTGTAACATTGCATTTATCGCATTATCTACGCAAGTGTGTGTGTTGACAGCCTTTTAAGTATCGATTCGACTTTCCTGGCGCAATTTTAGGACTAATGTATGTCTGTAAGTAGTTATCTTGTAATAATATTGAATATATATTAAAAATTAATTTTTACTATCAAGTTATTATCAACATAAATCTCTTACATTTCATAGAAAAACTTTGATTGCAATGTTCAGACGCTTAAAGATTTTGTTTCATCTTTTTCACTGAAAATGAGCAACCAAGATTTCTTTTGAACTCATTTATAATGAATAAATTCCACAAAGAAGCTTTTTGATACGTTTAAATACAATTTTGACGTAATATGAATTTTCACAACCAGCTGTAAGAAATTGAAGTGGATACGCTTATAGTTTTTTTATTTAAATTAATTTTAAATGTAACCAAACTAAAAATATGTTACTTTTGCCTTTGAACTTTGTGACCTTGTTCAAATATCGTACGAAAGCAACAAAGTCATTAGATTATATTTAGCTAAAAGTTATTATTAAACAATCATAGTTGCCGCTAAATGAATGAGTTTGGCAGTTACAATTTAATTACGACGCCCACTCCTCACCCCGATGACTTGAATCAAATTTCGTGGATTTGCAACTATGAACGAGTAAACAGTTAAACAATAGGGCATCCAAACAAGACAAGCTATCCGCAAATGATTGTATACTGCGCGTAAAGCAAAAGTACACTCAGACGTACGATTTCCTTCAAAGTCTATTTATACATGTTCTATTAATAATTCGGTGACGAACACGTGTTCGCGGCGAAGGATCGAATATATTTCAAGTTACAAATATAACAAGTGTTTATATAAAACACCTTATTTGCTACCACGATTATGTTATTAAATTTTCTGTGTTCAGACAGGTTGCTAACTTTAAGCACTAAATGGGAATTTAGTCCTTTCTGTGCGCTTAGACATGCCTCAGAACCGAAGGTAAAAGCAAAAGGACCGCGGCAGCTCTGTGACTAAAAAACACACAATAATGTACTAACCTATGTTAACTTTATTCTAATCAAACTTTCGGAAGGTAATTTTTGTAAATTGGAATACAAAATATCTCTTTTCGAATAATACACATCCAAGTATGTCATGTGTAAAATGTTTAAGGGAGTTAAACTTTGTAAGGATCATCTAGGACTAAGCTTAAACGTAACACGTTATACGCGTCAGTATTTATTATACTCAAAAATATAACAAAAATAAGAATATATTTTGTTAGTACAATTTACCGACATTTAATATCAATACATATCACGTTTCGGTAGTCGGACATCTGAGCTGGATTCGTAACTACTTAAACTGACAGTCACTGTCAACCAAACGCTTTAACCTGATTAATGGACGATTTGGGGCGTCTGATTAGTACACAATCGCCGATTAAATCCCGGTAATACCTTAATCATAATCAAACAAAGAGTTTCGCTGTTGATAGATTTGAACGCAAACAGTTTAGAACAACTCCCGCCGCGAACATTGTACGAACGAAGTGTGTAAGCCACATAAATTTCGAACAATTTATTTCCCACAGTTCTCATGAATATCAAATCACTTAGCACCGTTTCGGGATGAGAAACGATTTGAAAGTTCATAAACCGATGTGTACTTTACGATTGTCAAATGTCAATGTGTAATCATATTTTATATGCAGTAGATAGGTACATATGACAATATTTTAGGAACTGTAGCACTGCTGATAATTTTGTTTTTTGTGTAAATTTCACATTCTATAGATTGACCTAATGAATTATTAATGAAGTAATGACATATTGTCACGTCTATTTCCTTTAGGGATAGGCGGAGTTCAAGGACTTCCACCTGCTACGGTGCCTGCAGACATGTTCATCTCTTCATTATACATTAAATTAGTCATTCTAGATCGTAAGTAATAAACTACACACTAATATTGAAGTGGCGTGTACGTTAGTGGTTTGGTATGTCGAACTAACGCCATGCGACAACAACAATGCGAGCAATTTAATTCGCATTTTATAAAATTACACTTTCAACATACTCCTGACGTGACGCACACGTTTTAGCGCCTGGCTGAATTGGTCGCATGTTTCGTTTCTCTAGGAAATGTATATTACGTAACATCACGCTTGTACTTCCCTGGAGAGGTAGGAAGAGGAATGTAGTACAATCCCACGTTTCCCTAATTATGTTGAACATCGAACCATTCAATATTGGTGGGAATATTGACATACACCGGAAATAAATGTATACTCCGAGACACCACTAGAAATTCCAATTTAGAAAAACCCAGCAGTTTTCGATCCGCGGATCGAACCCGATACCTCTTGATTAGCAATCACGCTCCAACCATTCTATCAACGAGGCATCCGGAAATGTGTATTCGGAGTTATTTATAATGACTTTCCCGCTTTTCCTTATACGCGCCATTTCATTTTGCAGTCTCTCCTTTGTCAGATAACGACCGACTGGGAACGTTCATCGCCATCGCGTTCCGACACTTTCATCTTTTGTTTCCTTCGTATTACGTTTTCTGACTGCGAGCGGTATATAATTTTTCAATTAAAATAACTACTATCGCCCTATAAAATAAGAAAACTAATGAAATTCGAATGTTTGTAACGTATCAAAAGAACATGGGAACATAAGCACATGTTTGTAACACAATGAAAAGTTGATATAACCGCCACTCAGACCGCCTTACAAACTCAAATCAATGCATATTATTGACATACGGTAAAGTACACAAAGTAGACTTCTACGTTTACGTCTACGTCACGGGAGATACCGTGACTCTCTTGTCGTGTCTTTAGACATCTCTAAATTCTTTCACAAAGTTTGCCACGATAACCTTCTCAGCAAGCTTTCCTCATACGGCAAAAAAAATGTTTTCAAACAAAAAAAACAGACGTTGGTAGAATTTTAAAAAGCCGATTTACTATGCGTCACAGGTTTGTATATTAATTTGCTAGAATATCAAATCAAATTAACTCGTGAATCGAGAATATGAAAAAATAGTTTGATCAATCTAAATTTATTTATGAATATTCTAGAATGCTTGGGCATTCTTAAAAATTCGAGTGCGGTATATTAAGGATGAGAACGTTGGTGGAATAATAAAATATGCTATTTTATTATTCATTATATATTTTCAATTATTTTCAATTATTTTCAATTATAATCAACATTTATAATAGATATCGTAACATCACACCTGTAATCCTCGAAGAGGTAGGCAGAAGAATTTAAAACACTACCACGTTTCACCAGTTACGTTTACGTCCCGCTATGGAATAAGTGGTGAACCTATTGTCATGCACCGGGCACATATCCAGACTCCGCGCCACTACTAGAAAATATGAATTAGAAAAATTTTGTGGTGCTTAACCCGGGAATTGAACCCAGGACCTCCCAATCGGCAGTCGCACTTGCCACCAACACGACAGTCAAAGTATGTAGAAATTTGTTGAATATAACCAGAGCGAGATTGTTGAAGTGTAAGATGTCGCCAAGACCGAAACAGCATTCTCTATATAACGTAATTATTGAAGAAGGGAAGTGACAAAGTCCTCGAAGTAACTATTTCACAGCGCGACGCTACACCACTTTGTTAACGCTTTGTAAACCTATATAAATTTCGCTACAACGTGAAAGATCTTTGAAATTTCGCCTCAAGAAATTAGATGCCGAAGGATCCTTTTGAAGTACTTTGTGATGTACATTCGTCTATTTTGGGAAAACTCAAATATAAACTATGAATTTATGAATAGGTATGTTATACATTAAATTTCTAACATCACGCCTGTAATTACCGAAGAGATAGGCAGAGGAATGTATTACACTCCCACGATTCACCATCACTTACGTTTTCGTTTCACTATGGAATACGTGGTAAGCCTGTTGCCATGCACCGAGCATATTTCCAGACTTCGAGCCACTACTAGAAAATCTAAATTAGAAAAATCCAGTAGTTCCCGACCCGGGATTTGAACCCAGGACTTCCTGATCCGCAGCCGCGCTTGCAACCAACACGAAAAACGAGGCATCCAATTATAATTAAAGAATTAATTAGTTACATTAGTAAGTAATTAATATATATATATATAAGTAATTAATATAATATACAAATATAGTAAGTAATTACATTAGTCTATAAAAGTTTTCAAGATATTTCCAAATAACAAGTAGGTAACTAATTAATTTTAATTCTATTAAAACTCAATTCTAAAGAAATTATAAATGCAATGAAAATGACGAGAAGTAACGTCTTTACATATAAATAAAATATGTATACATATGCTGCATTCGTTTAAAAACATACCCCAATCATTTACATAAATTAATTGTAGTACATCAGCTCAGTGAACACATACCTGTATAATTAAATATACATAAGAAAAATGTACGTACATTCATAATTAATTCGTTTTTAAAAAAGATACAACCAAATCAATGAAATAAATTAATGAGAGTAGGTACGTCAACGCAATAAACACACCAGAACAATATTGGTGCAGGGGAGCGAGCGAGACGGGCGCGGAGGGCACTAATGAAATGTAGCAACGGAGTTCTGTAGCTAAATGTAGCGAAACAAACGCACACCACTACACTGCCAGCAAAACGTCCACAGCAAAAACAAAGATGCCCGTGTAATAGATGCTACGCTTGTTTTTATACACAATAATATTGAACGAAACAGACAAATTCAGCAACAAAGTCTTAGGGAGCTATCTGTTTGTTCTGCGATGCTGTGTCGATTATAGACTTTATATTATTTTTTATGTAGTAATACTTTAAATCCACAACGCATGTGAAATCACAAGATCCATGAATAAATGAATTAAAATTGAAATGAATTAATTTAAACAGCTGTCTGTTGTGAGACGTTCCGTACTGATACTTAAACTGAAATGTCGCATTCCGCATGTATGAAAAGTAGCTACGTATGTATATAACGTTATGTTTTGAGTACTCCGCTTGATTGCGGAGACTTATACGGGGAGGTATTGTGCACAGTTGCTCCACTCGAAGTTTTCATTGTTACATCTTAACTTATGCAATATAGCGTCTGCTTCTTTAATACTTTCCACGCCGCTCGATTACGTTTAAGTGCTCAATACGGACGAATTTTCTTATTTACTGTGAGTCGGAGGAAAGCTGGCGTAACGTAATTCTTAGTCGGAGCGATTTCACACTAAACATGCTCGGTTGAACAAGTTCAGCGCTTTATTACGTTCCATATTAGTTCCAATCAATTTTATTACGTCACCGGAATGGGGGTTGTTTTATTTACTCTGTTTCGGGTCCAATTTAAGCAGGAAACATTTGTGTGCGTGGGATTCATTGGTGCTATTCTAACGCATTTGTGTTTTTTCTCGAATATTCGTTTCTTGCTTCTACATATGACAATACATTATTTATGGAACAATTCATTTGAACAAATACATTATGAACATATTATATGTTTTATTGTATATATTTTAAATCTTAATTTGTCATTTAAAAAATGTCATTAATTGTTTTGTTTCCACAGCGAGTCAAACGAATCAACTCAAAGGAAAATGAAACGAAAACCTAGACTAAAGTAAACGTACTTTGAGCGACTACGTTAATTGCGAAAATAAAATGGTAAAGTAATGCTTGTAAATTACAAAGGACGCAGGCAACAAAAGAAAAATGGAAACGACTAGAATCTTAATATACAGTTAGAGGTTCATGTTTTGTACAAAATATTATTATATTGTACTTGGATAATTACGCCTATGTGGGATGTAAAGGGTTCTAAGATCCACCTTAGGACCCCATGTAAATCTCACCTACTCGTGGTACACTCGTCTGTACAAAAGACAAGGAGAGAAGCTGTGCTCTTTGATACAGAACCTTTATTATTATTATTAGAACAAAGCCATTATCCAAAGTAGGGATTATGGGTGCAAAGCCTACAGGGCAAGCCAGTATCCAACATTGGACTTTCAAAGTATTTTTTTTTATTTAAAGTCTTTAAATACACGGTTTAAACGGTAGGCATGAGCACGTCCTTAGGGATGCGCGGAATTTTACTGTCTTGCCTTTGTGCTGTGTACGTTACGTTGTAATCATCTATCGTGCTAAAAACTATGCAACACAGGAACTAACAATGTCATGTCGAAATAAGTAAAATGAGGTACGTATTATTTCTTAATTTTTTACTGTCTGTTTGTTGGATCCCACCGCGATCCTGGCTAATGGAAAGCAGATGCGTTTTGAAATAGACCAAAAGTGCCTTTTGTTTTGGGAGAGATACCAGATTATATGGGACGTTTACTGCATTAAAACCCCCTTGGTGGCCTTCCTTGGCGCTAATAGGAAGACTCCGGTATCTCCTACGAAACGCACCGGTGCCCTCCTAGCACAAAGCCCCCTACGGGCTCAACACTGGGGATACGCCTGATGCAAGCCTTCCGAGTCGTACGACAAGCGTGCTTAGAAAAGTTTTTCCACCCTCGCTTTAAACAGAGATTACATAAGTAATCTGAAAACACACCAGACAAACGACTAAATCAAAACATTCTAGTATTAAGAGCACGCGTATATGTCCTAAAGGCAGAAGCAAACATTTAATACGAAACATATTGCATTTTATATTACGCCTCTTACTCCGCCTTTATTACAACAAGGTAGCAACCCGCGCCCGTAAGTATTTTACGTACCTATCTATTACTCGAATAGAATTTTATGCTTTTGTAACAAAGCTCGCATTGGGGCTACCTGTCATAGATTTTATGTGAGGCCGCTCCCCTAAGGGCTTATCGTTTAAATTTTGAACGCTTGTGCCGTGGTAGGGTACTATACATTCCTGATGGCGCACAATAAAGCCCTGAAAGCCTTTGTCCAGTGTCCAACACATTTACGGCTCGTTATTAATGACACCGCTATTGACGCTCCCGTATCGATCTAATATCAATAACCCATCGACAAAAAGCCTCTTCGGCGACGCGGCGTAATTTAATTTCAGCCTAAAATAGGAGTGGTCATTACGGTTTTCACTTATTACGTATCAATATTGCTATCAAATGGGTGTTGTCTATTGATATTCCTATATACAACTATTTTAAGTGGCTGCCAGCGCGTCTGCCAATTGGGGGTCCTGGGTTCACATTCCGGTTCGGGCAACGATGAATTTTTTTAACATATAATATATAACATATAATGTATAACATATAACATACGTGCTCTCTGCCTACCCCGCAAGGGACCCGGCGTGATGATATGTATGTATGTATGTATATAATTTCTAATTAAAATTTCTAATAGTGGCTCGGAATCTGGTTTTGTATCCAGTGTTAGGTAAGAACCTATTCCATAATGGGACGTAAACGTAACTGGTTGCACGTGGGAGTGCTCTGCATTCCTCTGCCTACCTCTTCGGGGATTACAGGCGTGAAGTTACGTTAGGTAAGAAGTTAAGCAACTATTCCATAGTGAAACGTAAACGTAGCTAGTGAAACGTAAGCGTATACTACACTACTCTGCCTACGTCTTCAGGGATTACAAGCGTGATGTTACGCTTTTGTAATACCTTCACTGAAAAAACTTAAAACACTATATAATAAAGAGTAACTAAACAAAAAATAAAAGCATATTTTATGCTGTTTATTTGAACATTGCCTCAAAATAAAATAAAAAATAATGTTTATTAACACACACAGTACGCGTGTGTAAAGCCGAACTGAGCTCAGACTAAGCCAGACCTGTTTCATACACCTGTTTTCGATGGAGGCATATCTTTAATATATTATACCTTTGTTTTCACTAAGTCCCCTGTCACTGATGTCCAATAGTCACGGAATACAACCTCGGACACGATATATAGGGCAAACCACTTACAGCATATTGTTCGCAGCGCTGCCTAGTAACAATAATTATTATTAATGATAGCGAACTCACATGAAAAGCAGGTTACGGAGGCACTAAAGCTGAAAAATTATACCGCCACGTTGATTGTAACATAACATCACGCGTGTATTTCCCCGAAGGGGTAAGCAGAGCACCTACACTGCCACGGATCATCATTTTATGTCATACGTCCTATAACCATTACCACTGACAAATCCAGACTCCGCGCTACTAATAGAATTTGCAACTGAGCAAAGCCCAAATAAGTTGTATATATTTACATACCACATATAATAGCTCGTTGTATTTTAAATATGAACGGTGTCATATTAAGCCGGCTTCTGTTTGTCTGCGATAAAATAAATTTTATTATTGCTAACTACGAGTATAGTCAAGTTTTGATGCGAAATACGTAGTGATGCGATGTGAAACCGTGCGTTTAACTCGCACAACGACGTGACAAAGGGAATCCGTTGAAAAAACCAGTCAGTTCTGAGAGTAAACTGTTTTGAAAGCAAACGAATCAAAACAAACGCCTCTCGTTAATTATTTAAAAAATGTCACATCCCTCATCGCTCCTCGCGTTTCGGTTGCGAACTAGTTAATCAATGTACTTGTAAATTATATATTATATGAAATTAAATTTTTCTAATATACATACATAGGTATATCAGTTTTTCCCAAAAAAAGTTTCCACTCCGGAGCCCATGAATTCTAATCCTGACGGGAATATTTTTATGAAAAAAATGTGCATTTTAAGTTTAAATATCCTTGCTGTAGTGTCGAAGAACATCGCGAGGAAACGAGCACACCTTAAATTCTCTGAGACGTGTAAAGCTTATAAACCCGCATTTGACCAGCGTAGTAAACTATGCCTTTAACCCTTCATTATGCGTGGAGACCCGTTCGGAAACCAACAGTGAAACGATAAAAGAATTGGATGAAATTGAATTAATCAATATTTTTCACACATGTATAAATAACTAATGTAGATAAAATGAATATATAATTTTTGTGAACGCATTAATAAATAATTGGCTAATTATTAATAATACCCATAAAATTGTTATATATCAAAAGAAAAAAAAGAAGAAATCACATATCAATATTTTAAATACATGTATTCCTTTTTGAAATTAAAAAAATTTAGTAAAATACGAATTAAATGCTTGCATTAAAAAAAAATTCTAGAAAAAAAATCTCCCATAATATTACGCGAAGCCAGCATAAGTCTTTTGTAGCTACTAAGCGCGCGTGTAGGGCCCTTATAAGCTCACTTAGTCCGTTGAGGGCAATCGTGCTCTATGGGGATTACTTTACCTCGATCGCATAACACACTACCTAAAACAACACTGTGGTCAAAGGGTTTTTTGCATAATAAAACATAAAAGTGAAACTATACATCTTTCTTTTTTATTAGCATAACATTCAACAACTTGAAGCATATTGTCAAAATAAGTTAGGAATGAATAATTACATAGGTACTTTCTATTATTTATGTATTGACGCCTATACATAGTTATATAAATTTAACGTAAACGTAACTGTTGTAACGTGGGACTATACTACACACCTCTGCCTACCTCTTCGGGGATTACAGGCATTATGTTATCTTACGTAAACTGAAACATAATAAGCGAGAGACCAGCGTTAAGTATTGCAGTATGTAATTTTCTTTGAGCGAATCTTTGAAGAGTATCTACAAATAAGCACTGGAAATATGACTTTTTAATTACACATACTTAATTAACATTAAATATAACACAAATTACACGATGAAATTCATCGAAAACTTATACACAGAAACGAACGTATAGCAATTAGATAACTTACATACATGCATGTATATAAAAATTAAGGAAGACGTATATTCGTAACATATACATACATACTTCTATATATACGAAACGTAACATCATGCCTGTAATCCCGGAAGAGGTAGGCAGGGGAGTGTAGTACACTACCACATTTCACCTGCATTCCTCTGCCTACCTCTTCGGGGATTACAGGCGTGAAGTTACGTTCGTATAATAGTTAAAACATAAAATACAACGTACATTACAACGTAAATTCGTAGAAAACCGAATTGAAAATTCACACAAGTAGGTAGTTAAGTACTGCTGTATGCTTTAATTCACACGTATAAATTATTTATCGATGCATATTATTGATGACAGTACAAATATTCGAAATTTTTACCCGCCTCACAAAAAAAAAATGAGCAGCAGTGTAAATTCAGCGGCCGGGCAGCCTGCCAACTCCATTCGCATTGCAGAAAGATGAAGCATCTATAAAAATTGTATTACACCGCTTAGTATATGGGGTGTAACAACAATGTTATTTATTCAACAACATCCAACACCGAGTATTAAATATAGGTGAATGTGTAAACAAAAAGTCCAGTTTATAAAGATGCATATATTTGGTACTTGGTACTCTTTGCCCACCCTGTAAAAGATCTCGCGTGATACTAAAATAAACATATTATTATACATAAACAGTTCACACTGTTTATCTTTGGTTTTGCCAATTCTAATTTATTAGGGATATAAAGACAACAGCACCGCCAACCATTGTAAAAATGGTCAATATAATATCAATTCATTATTAGACTAGACCATATTCTGGAACATCTAAATCTAATTTATTATTTTTTTGCTGACAAATTAGTCCAGAATAATTCGAGTATTAGCAAAACGAAAGCAAATCCTCTTGACTGAAACTAATATCTCTTAGAAGTAATTCCATTATATTTCAGATATGATCCTCAAGAGATTTTATATTAATCACTTTAATTGTAGTAATGTTTGACTTTTCATTGTAACAGTAATAGAAGCTTTTTGGCTTAATAATTTTATGATACAGCCCTATTAACGTCTTTTAACAACATTACACAACCAATACAAACATAACATTATTGGAAGGCATTTTGAAATCGCACTCAGAAAACATGACTCGCAACTGCACATACTCGTACATAATTCCAACATGAATTAAACGAATCCCATTCAAACATTTCACATTCGCACAACTTGTGAGCTTATTAAAGTAACACGAACTACGGACAGTTGATAACGCCGAGGTTTATGAATGTATTTGCGGAATTCAGTAACTTTCATATTAGATTATACCGCAAACCTGAATACAAATCCTTTCAGTGCATTCAAATACACATACATTACAGCACGAACGCTCTTAGAAATTATGCTAAGCTCGTACTATATTAAAATTTTATTGAATTTTAAACGAACTGTACCGCCGGCGTTAAATTCACCTATCAAATAATAATATTATCATAAAGACGGTACGATCGTATTGTCCTTAATAATTACATATATTCTAATTATGTATCAATCAATATAATACATTGCATATTTTATTTTTCTTAAATAACATAGTTCGACATATTGTTTTTCTCAGCTTAACACACTCAACCTTTTGTTAGTGTTTCAATTTTATAGCACATAATTCAATTTTTATAATATGATCGACAGTTTTATCAAGAAATATCCGAACGTTGTACCAAATAACGACTATGATTTCCAACTTTTTAATAGTCTCAGTCACCTAAATAGAATTACGTAATATTTCTTATTGACCCAAATAAGTTCAATATTGCTCAAACGCTAATATTACGAGTGTGCTTTCTCATGTAATTACATAAATCAATAAGCCTTATATAACAAAGCTCCTATAGATAATTAGAGTTTCCGTGAATCGTAATCAAAGTTAATTAGACAAGTTAATTTGAATTCATCATCAGCCTACTAACCACATTAATCTACACACCAGGCAGGAGACATATGCTGGACATATGCTGGCATGCGGGTTGGGGATCGCAGAGCACAGCACAGGTGGCACAGGTGGCACAGGTGGCAAAGGTGGCAAAGGTGGCACAAGTGGCACAAGTGGCACAGGTGGCCCAGGTGGCACAGGTGGCACAGGTGGCACAGGTGGCACAGGTGGCACAGGTGGCAAAGGTGGCAAAGGTAGCCAGCGCGTTCAGCTGTGCCCTAATACTACTTGTGCTCAATACTACTTCACTACTTGGGGTCAGTGTCTTAAATACCTATTAACGAGGTATGATTTTAACCATTTGCTGTTTATTAATTCCATCGCCAGAAAAAAACGAAATGAAATCGCTTATACAAGATCTGTTAAAAAATATGTATCATATTTTTCTGAAAGCTACATACTAGAATCGTTTGTTTAATAATTTCGCGGAATCTACCTGCCCGAACGGCAATCCCGGCGTCGGGCTTATTTTGTCTGGTCTTGATGTCAGACGGTATAGCCCGTGTCGTTTATTTTTCCATTGTTTCCATCATACCTATACGTATTGAGCTATATAAATGAACAAACAAAGGTATAAAATTTTAAAATCTAGGAGACTGACTCGCTGGTATGCGAATTTATTTGTTGTCGTAAATTTCACAATTTGGTTTGATGGCACTATTGAATAACTGACAATTACCGTATTAAAGTAATACTATGTAAGCAAAGGTTAATTTTTCATATTTATACTTAACATTTGCGACTACTTTGTCACATTCATCCATTGCTGGAAAAGAACGTATACTGAATGGTTATGTTCATAATTGTTACATTGTAACGTACATAAAAATTATATTCAACATAATCAGTAACACTATTCATATATTGACACGGACTTCAGAAGGGTTAGAGTCATGGTCTGTCAAATGCTGTTAAGCAGACAACTGGGCTATGAGCATTTTATATGAAAAGGGTAGCACACAGGCAGACAATCCGTTTAGTGGTAAATGGTCACCATCGCCTAAGGAAATTCGAAACATCAGAGGAGTTACGAGGGCTACCTGCCCGTAGAATAAAAATATTTTGTTTCCAGGCAAAAATAATAAATCTCTAAGTAAACCCCATTCCACTGCGCTAGTGAACTGCTGGCTGATCCGGTATACATGTTATTTTTTCATTATCTCAAAAGTACACGCTTGACATTTCACGGGTTGGTTTAGGATTTCTCACAATGTTTCCTTACGCCGAGCACGGGCACCGTTCAAAGATAACAAACATGATTATTACGAAAATATGTATTTTAATACGCTACCAGAATTTCGTTTAAAGTAACATATACAACAAAAATATCTCATTTTTCTAACTTAAATTAAAAAATAATAGACTCGCCGCCTATTCCATAGTGGGACGTAAGCGTAACTGGTGAAACGTGCGAGTGTACTATACTCCTCTGCCTACCTTTTCGGGGATAGCAGGCATGATGTTACGTATAAATGAAATAACCACGTAACTCTACAAAAACAAAAATACCATTACCCCCGTAGGTTTTACTGAGCAATAATTACCAAGTGTCCACTAAAAGCAAATAAGATTTTAATGACATCATTGTCTATACTACTACTATGTACTGTACTATGGTCCTACACACACCACAAGAACATTTTCTCCTACTATCCTGGAGTCAGGCGGCATTTCTAAAGTACACCTATACGTGAAACCATAATAACATTATCAAAAATACCGCGAACCTCTGATCTCGAGGTTATTATAAAAACATAATTTATATGCAACGTGCGACATATCTGGCTAACTCAAAATGAATATTGGCGACAGGTGCGCCATCTCGTAACAGGAACATTTCATAATTACACCGTTCTCCACAGGATAACTAAGGCGATGGAGATTACAAAGAACAATTTGCACGTCGACAGCGTCCCCTAGCGGAAAGTTAAAAGATGATTTTTTATACTTTACTGTCATCGCTCATAATTAACCCACCCTTATTACGCTGCTGTGTTTTAGGTAGATGGTTTTATTTTTAATCTTAACATTAAATAATGATCGTGGCGAAACAAATTTACGACTGAGAATTTGCCATTAACTGAGCATTCTTCGCGCATTTTTCTATTTTATTTCATTCCTTTAACCTTTTCATCCTCAGATGGATATCATGTCCAAAAGTTGAATGATAAAAGGTTGATCATGATGGTAATAATAATAATATTATGTTTCATAGTACACGTTGATTGAAGTTGTTTTGTTATTATGAAGTTACATAATTATTATGAAGCTATATACTATTTTGGTACTATACCCAAATATCCAAATTTATATACTGAAAGTCCTAAGAATCTTTTTGTTACCTTTTATTAGATTCACGTTGTTGCGATATTATATACAACGCAATGTAAAATTCTGTAACGAGTAATTTTGTCAGGCACTACATCAAAGTTGAAATCACTTTGATTATAATAAATAATAATTTAAGATGAAGGTACGATTAATTAAAGTGAAAATGTTTCAAATTAGATCGAATAACTTTATAACTTGGCCCACTAAATCAATAATTTTCTTCCGACCATAACTTTCGTCCTTCGATATTAATTTTGTTTTATAATAATTACCAAATTGAGTTTTAAAGGAGTGAACGTTGAACTTTATGACTTAGCATCATAATTTGATTGGCGCTCGTAACTAACTTCGGAATATATTTTTAATAAATTACTTTAAAAACACTACTTATATTGGCTTCAAATTCATTTCTTTAAACGCCATATTAGGGCTGTTATCACAAACATATTTTAAATAACATTGAGAGCACATATAAAATTAACAAAGAAAACCAATAAAAGTACCATTAGAATCAGAAATATCAAAACGGCGATAGTATACAGCTTCAGTCCTTTAGGTAAAGTCTGATAGAGTCTACTTAGCCTAATAGCCAGTCGTTTGCTGTGAAACACATTCTAGTCGCAAGAAAACTCTTTTCTACTATATTCTTCTTTCATACTACGAAAGAAGATAGGGATGTTTTTTGTTAGTATATTACTATGTCAACGTTTAGTATGTTTCTATGGTTTGCTCGTACATTACGAGTATGATACAACAAATTAAAATAACTAGAACGTTAACTAAAAATAACTAGAAGGTTAATTATAAATAACTTGAAAGTTAATTTAAAATAACTAGAAAGTTAATTAAAAATAACTAGAACGTTAATTTATAATAACTAGAACGTTAATTAAAAATAAATAGAACGTTAATTAAAAATAACTAGAACGTTAATTAAAAATAACTAGAACGTTAATTAAAAATAACTAGAACGTTAATTAAAAATAACTATAATGTTAATTAAAATTAACTACAACGCACATTAAATTACCATCTGACAATACAAAACTACCACAAAATATAGATTGGTACATTATTTGTCAAACATATCCAAGCGACTCAACTACCTAAAGCATAACTAAAAAGTGATATTAACAACTGTGCTTTACACCAGTAATATTTTGATTAAACATACTGACATATTATGAACGAGAAATATATTTTGAAATCTGGCACTAATATCATTAAGCATCGTTCCTATTCAACATAGAAATATAAATAATGAGTAACCACGTGTACGTTTGCATAAAACTATTTTGTCAGCCGTGTCTTTCTGCAAGGCAAAATTATTTCGCAGAGACATTCAATGCATCTAAGTATAACAAGAAACCTCGAGTCACGTTAGGTACCGGAAAGTTGGAAACGATGTAGTACCTCCCAACCTAAGTAACGAAACGTAGAAAGAAAATCAGGGGAGTCGAAGATGAATAAATTGGAGGAACCACTTGCAACTTGGAGTGTTGTTACAACAGACAGTACTTTGAAACTTCGCTCGTGCTCCCAACTACTGCGCGCAGAAACTTCGTGCAATATTCGAATTCAGTATAACGCACTTAGTAATTTAGATATGCCGTATTACCTTGGTACGTACGTTCGAAAAGGACACACTTTTCATTAATAGACTTGTTTGCTTTACAATATAGCATCATAGCTGCATTTCCCCCCCAGGGGTAGGCATTCCCCCCAGGGGTAGGCAGAGGGGTATAGGACCCCCACTTGTCACCATTTATGTTATACTTTTCATGTAAGAGAAGTTGAGTCTATTGATACACACCGAGCAGAAATCCAAACTGCGTGCTGCTAAGCAAACAAAAATCTATTTCACACCCGAATTTTCTTGCTTTGTTCTAATAGTACAAAGCGTATTGGAACAAAGTAGATGTATAGCGTAGAACAGCGACTGTAATAAAATATACTAATGTTGAAAATTCGACTGAAACTCGAGAGGTTTAATTATTAAAAGTCAGTATAAGTACCGTATTCATTAAGCTAAACGAGGTATATATACTTTCCGCAAATTTTAACCCTTTCCTTACAAACGCCATGGCTAATGAGTAAACCGGGTAAGTACGAAGTCGTAAATGAAGGTAATTTATTCGTTCCTCGAAGGGTAAATTGGACTATAGGTTCCGCCGTCTTGTGACAAAAGTTTGTAAACTAGTTAGTCCCTTCATTATTATGTTATATCGACCCTGCCTACGGACCGCCTCCTCCTTATCTGAATCTCGACCGGCACTTTGAAATATCTGTAAACAGTAAACAAGTTTAGACAATACACAACTTTTAATAATGAGAAACGATACAATTGTTTTATTATATCGTCACGCCAGGTCCTTTACGGGGTGAGCAGAGACGACTGACTGCCAAATATACCTCTTCCAGATATGACATGCAGAAGCACGTAAGAGAACTTACATTCATCATTCTCGTCATATACTACTTACTTCATACTTTATTCTTTATATTTCAGCTCATCACATAAATACTTTTTAAGGGTCGGAATCGAATCTATGACCCCCGGCGCAACAGTCAGTTTCACTAAGCACAGCACCAACTGGCCAGTCATATATAAATGTGTAGTATATAAATGGATTTCTTACATTTGTTCCGACATAGAAAATATTGTTTTCTCAATAACAATACTAGATGTATAGCGCGATACAAAGTTATAAATTACGCCCCAGAATCTATACCTAATAGAAGGGAGTATAAATAAGAGTAGGTCCCGACTAGGGAAAGTTTCAATATTATTCTCGTCGAACAACTAAATAAATTTATGTGAGTTTACTTATTTGTTTCAGCATACGGGAACAAAAGTGAGCCTAAAATATTATTACGGCAAAATCAGATCAGCTGCTGAGATTATTACTGAGTTTTTATATACATTTGCGATGATCTGTGTTATTCATATGACTCCTTGGTAAAACCAACAGGTTTTATGGCTAGTATCTATAGGTTACAGGGTTATTTTTGAGAAAAGAAAGAAATATAAAACTGGCTGCCTCGTTAGTCGAATGATTGCTAACACGACAGCTGATCGAGAAATCCCGGGTTCAGATTCAGGGTCACACTGTTGCTTTTTTCTAACATAGAATTTCCAGTATTAAACATTATACAGCATCTTCGTACATTACAATCCCTTTCATAATTCAACTATTGTCCACGAATTTCTTATTAAAAGAGAAGGATTAAGGCCAAGTGGGGAATGACAGATTTCACACGCTTAAAGAACTCAATGAAGACCTCTACGGGATGAAATATTACAAGTTTCGATTATTGAATGGATGGTTACTGTTTTTTTAACATAGCAGCTATCTATTTATGAATTTATTTATGATCTTCGATGTCGTGAGTCCCTGCGAGAACTGCTGAATATTGAAAAATGTTAAATTACATACAATTCATTCTACATATATGGCAGCAGGTAGTACGTAAGCCAGTCCGCGTTTAGCACAATGCATTCGAATTGATCCAGTTACAATTGGAAATTCAATTTAGTCGAGCATTCACGTTAGTTATTGTGCCGATCTAATAGTTTAACAAAATCTACGTTTGAATCAGAATCTACCTAGTCCAGGTACCTTTACCTATATGAATACTAGTTCGGATATGTTCTAAATTGGAAAATATTTTCGAGATTGTCCACGGGAACAACGTCAGATCGGGTAAGTGACTTCGAATGCAATACATACATATTACATATATACATTGCAATATATACATAATGCAGTATAATCATCATCAGCCAATGTGTGCCATGGTCTCCCATAGCGACCACCATATGCACACTTTGTTCGAGTAGATTTTAGGTTTTGGGTTCCCAAATTTTCTTACAAACAGATAAACAGGCAAGAATTGTAAAAATCATTATTTTGCAATCCATTGTGTTAATTATTAGTTTTATTTTAAATATCTTCTATATATAAACAACGATCAGACAAAATCTCTTCGATCGAGTATGTAATCAAAAGTGTAGTATAATTTAGTTAAAAAATAATACAATAAGCTTAAAACCTTCCACATTACAATTTTCACATAACTTGTATGCGGTATTTCTTCAGTGTGCGATATTAGCATACTAGCACGCACACAGAATAAAATCGTTTGCCTCATAACAAGTAAATTGGTAGGAATTTTTCACCGCGCTTCAGCCCTAGTGCCGATTGTTGTAGGCAGTTGACGCATACCAATACTAAATATAACACGTCATACAATCAACACACTATGTACTTGTATCGTAACCAGATGACGTGGCGTTCGTGTGGCATATTAACCACAGTTGATTGAACCACTAAATTGGACGTAGACCAACACGTTACACGCGTCGCAATTATAATTCGCGGCGCCGAATTTAATCGCGCTGAATGACACATGTATCAAAAGCAAATGTGTATTTTATCTCTTTACAAATTAATCGTCATCATCAACCTTCCCATTGTCGGTCCGCAGTTGGACACAGTTACTTCGTTAAAGGGTTAAGTCAAGGGTTAAGCCATAGTTTACATAATTTACCAACCAACGCCAACCGTAACTCTGAACGCCCAAACACACCCGACGAGCTAAAATCATAAAGTCTATCGATTGATTTTTAGGTCCGTATTAGTTTTATTTCTAACGGTTTTACAACTTTCAAATTGACTTCACGCCTGTAATCCCCGAAGAGGTAGCCAGATGAATGCAGAACACTCCCGCGTTTTCACCGGTTACGTTTACGTCCCACTATGGAATAGGTGGTGAGCCTATCATATCCTTATCAGAGTATCAAACCGCAGACTTAGAATATATTTAAAGAAGATTCTGGTCCAACCGCCTCAGTAAAAGCAACGTGATGTACAAAACGTACGATTTTGCTTGTTAATCAACAAAAACGTAAAAACGACAGCAGCTGGAACGTAAAACAAGTCATAAAATATGATTCATGCAACTCCATTACGTCGCTACCTATACGGTGTAGATTTTACGACTCGTAAAATATACTTTTATTCCGCAACGATAAGTAGTTAGAGACGATGGGTGTGTTTGTGCATTAAATATGAGATGTACATTTGTACATTGTACATTGTACAATTGTACATTGTACAATGTACAATTGACTGCCTCGCTGGTCGAGCGGTTGCAACAGCGACCTTGATCCATTGATCCTGGGTTCAAATACGAGTCGGGTACTATTCCGTTATTATAACTTAGATTTTATAGTAAAGGCTCAAACTTTAGATTTGTGCCCGGTGCATGGCAATAGGCTCACCACCTATTCCATGGCGGGACGTAAACGTAATTAATGAAACATAGGATTGTTATGCATTTCTCTGATTATCTGCCTACCGCTTCAGGGATAACACGCGGTGTTACGTTTATTTTTCTGTACAATTCCCATTTAAAGTAAATAAATAAGCAAAAAACTAGAAGCTTGAGCCTGGTGGAAGCCCTGACGAGAATATAGTTTCAACTGCAAAGACAAAATACGGACTGACTAGGTATGGCAAGTTAAACAATCGATCGCAGTAAAAGAAGCTTAAAACTCTCCTACCATTTGGTTAATAACGTGTAAATATAAGATCGTAAGTATCGTAACATATGTGTTTTATAATCTGCCTGTATTACATGTTACATGGCAACTAACGCGACAAGATTTTGTTAAGATTATAATTAAAGAGAACATTACAAAGAAACAAGTCAATTTTACATCCCAAATGAACATAATGCCGTCGTGTCACTATTAACTATTGAGTGTAATTAAAACAAAAACGAACAATCACCTGATATCAACCTTAAAATCTACGATTTATAATTTTACAATACATAGGTATCATTATTACACATTAAGTACACAAACTAAGTACTAAACACTTCAAAAAATCTCTCTCTTCCATAAAAAATGTTCTCCCTTCAAAAAAGGGGCCCTTCCTTAAAAAATTAGACCACTGGAACGACCCAAAAGGCAACGTTATGAAAAGACGACACCTTAAGTGGCCCATTTGCGGAATGCTAACAAAGGGTTGATGAAGTCAATTAGCCATCGGAATGAGCACATTTAGACGCGGGGCGGGACTATTTGTCATTCATTTGGGAAACGAGGTGACATGGACACGGGCGCGGCCGGGCCAATTCGCTGTTTCTATTGCGGTACACTGCAAACGACTCGACAACCCCCAATTTCGAATCTTGCCTACTTGTGCAAGTGTTATAAGAGTGATACATTTCGGAAATGCATATTAGATTGTCAGGATAGAGATGTTTGGTACTTGGTAGTCTGTCTGTAATAAGAATTATTTGATGAGCCTTTTCAATTAAAAATCATATGTTACATTTATTATACGTGTAATACGATGACCCTAGGGTGACAAAGAGCATTTAGTAAAGAATGTCCTGCAAATGTATTACAAAAATCAATAATATGCTTTAATGAAAGTAAAGAGGCGGGAAAAGCTTGTGGAGGTCAAAACCGATGAATATCCATACTTTGTGCAAACCACAAAAGGAAACCTATTATGTATGTCCACTGGTATTATTTAAATTGTTTTTGCAAATTGAGTATTATAGAATTAAAGATTTATAGAAATAAATTTCCAATACCTAATTTAAAAGAACAATAGAAAATATACTGAAAAATATTTCGTACAAAGGACATTGAATAAAGACAAAGAATTTCCTGTTTTGAAACGAAATGAAAGACTTGTCCGTCGTATTTTTAACTCGCCAGAAAAATGAATGAATGAACGAACGAATGAATGATCGCATGAAGTCCGACTGAGACTATTTCATACAATTTACAAACCATTACTGACGTTTCCCACGGTCTAATCAAATATAAACAAAAAGAGGATTTAAAGAAAAATTGAATCGAATCCAATTTATGAATACAATAAGTACGAACCAACGGGTCCTTTGTTTTGTAACGTTTGCCTTTATTTAATTTGTACATAGTTTCGAATTTTCAATAAACGTGTTAAATATTCAATACTTTTTTAAAATCCTTTCAATAGCCTAAAATATTAAAGTTTGTATACATATTTATTCGTTTGGATATTGGTTAAGCAATCATGTGAAAAGTACTAACTGAATTTATCTGAAATTTTGCACAGATTTTATTGCGGAAAAAACATTGTCCTGGAATTTAGTACTATATAAATGATTTAGATATGTAATTCTTTCTTAAAATACTAGATGGCGCTATATCTATTTCTAACCTTGCAACCATTTTGTATAAACTGATAGTAATGCTCTTTACCCACCGCGTAAGGAACTAGGCATGATGATATTATTATAAATACATATTAATAACTAACTTTTCGAGGAGCTTCTTTACTACAGATTATATGCATTGAAAAAATTATAGAAGAAATAAAGACAAAATGTACAGATTACAGACAGGGAGATAGAAAATTGCTGAGAGGGGCATAAATAATGATTTTTCCTTACGTGATGAAAATATAGAAGTAGATATAATCTCAATTTCCATTTCCAATTACATTCAGAGTTGAACAAAAATTTAAGGTAAGTACCTACCTCGTGCCAGACCGGACGCATATTTTTCTTTATCTACTAGATGTTAACGTCTTAATAGTTAATGTGTTTATAGACATCATAGAAAGACCGATCCCGGACGCTCCTCGTAAGTGATAAGAGTATGTAGTATTTTCACAATGTTTCTTAATACAACAAAGAAGCGAAACAATGTTCTTAATTTAAAATACGAAAACGGCGCGAACCTTAAATCCTAACAGCGAAGCGAAAGTGCATGAGACCAAATAGCACTTACATTTCATTAACACGTATTTATATTCAAATTTACTTTGCTCGGCTTCTGCGTCAGAACAGCGTTTAGCTTTTACCCACGGCTCGGTGCTAAAAACTGAACAAAGAACGTTATTTTTGCTACATTTCCATTTCACTCACCTGCGCAATATCTAAAACAAATGATTCGAAAAACAGTCACGTACCAGATGGACTTTCGGAATTATAAGTTTTACATTATTATTTTCTTCGGCACATTTATTATTAAACAGCCGCTACTCGCTGGTAATATGAAATATTTTATTCAATTAATACAACCCAGCTAAGTTCCGGGTAATTACCTACCGCGATCGCTGAGTTTTTAATCCTCTTGAGCGGTTTAGTGGGTTCAACATTAAATTTACTATTAATATTAGTTTGAAGATTAGTCCCTTCACGGAAACTCATCCTCCAATTAAACGTTTACGCGTTATAACTTGGTATACCTATCAGTTACGGAGCCAGCAGTTTATGCGTTATTTTAAATATAAACAAAAATTTATTTTTAAAATCCAGACTCCGAGCCAGTACCAGAAAATCTAAATTATAAAAATGCTATATTGCCAGACCCGGCGAACGAACCCAGGACCTCCAGATAGGCAGTCGCACTTGCAGTCAACACGACCAACGAGGCAGTCACTAATAGATATACTCCAAGTCACTACAGGATATTCCGACTACAGTTAGAAAAATGCAATAAATACAAAAATTACTATTATATCTCCAAACACCAAACCGTAATAGCGACTATTACTTATGCTTAAAGGGTATAATTCCTTTCGTTTCACGCCAGCATCCCAACCACAGCACTCCAACATTAGCATAAACCAACATAGTAGAGTAAATACATACTCGTTCATTATCATTCCTCGTTCATCACTCCCCCCTCGAAACGTGGCTAACGTAAAATCACGCCTTTAACCGCCATAGCGGTAGGCATAGGTCGTTTCATGGTCGTTCATGTAAATAAAATTTCAATACGTGTAAAAAATATCTTTGTAAGTTATCTATAAAATTGCCAGTAACAGTAAAATTATTACTGCCTTCTGTCGTATTTAGAATTAGCGCAATGCATATTACCGACAACTAACGATATTAATACGTTTCTGACAACGCAATCTAATTGTAAGCAATGATTTGACTGACTAAGAAGTTCAATAATCATCATGTTTAATGACCTAGCACCTATAAATACATGGCGACATGCATTTTAAATTACAACCGACATAATCTAGGTAACATCTACCATCTACTGGGCGAATGAACAAACACCATACACATCAGACGTAGGCGCTGACATCGACGAAAAGGTGGAGCAAATTGTGTATACCGAATAAAGCCATTAAACACGCATGTAATGAAGCTCAGTGGAACGGCACTAATAAGCGAGATGAGCGGGAATCAGTTAGCAATTTGTCATGCGGGGCATTCGCGGCCCAATGACAATCGAGTCCAGCGCGGATACACGCCGTGACAGCACGACACGACCGCGTAAAAGCATACACACGTGTCAAACTAATTACATATGCGTTCAATGACATTGTTTTACAGTGCTATGTATATACATATGCGGCGCTATTTGTGGGAAACCTATGTCCAGCAGTGGGCTGAGACTGGCTGGTGATGATGGTGGTGGTAATGATGATGACCTAAGATTAATTGAAAATTTTCAATGAACTTCCTTCCGAGGTGTTTCCGGTGCGTTGCGATTGTAAAATTAGGTTCTTTAAAAACATGAAAAAAGATATTCTCAAATGCCAACAAAATATTTCTCCTCTGGTGTTTTTCATGTCCATAAGAGACGGTTACCACTTGTGTCAGTTGAGTCGTCAGATGATTTGTCAGGATAAAATAAAAAAATAATAAATACCGTGGCTAGACAAATTAATCACTGACTAAGAACATTTGTCACGTGTCAGTTCTAACACACAAGGCGACAATCCCGAAATACAACGTAGTAAAAGCCAGCGCACATTTTACATAACAGTTGTAACTAACAAAGTGTTAATTAGAAATATCTCTAATAATATTATTTGTGTTTACTGAACAAGGCTACAACTGAACAAATTGCGCTGACGGGAGCATTAGTCACGTGTCCGGCCCTAATAAATATGACGACAGTCCAACACTGCATCTTAGTCAGCGCTGACAAAAATATGTATTACTTAATAAGCAATTAATTAAACATACATTCAAAATATTACCAAAGCAAACTTTGAAGAATTACTTAGTATATATATATTAGTTACAATTCTTTTGTTTCCAAATATTGTTGAACCTGACATGATGATATAGTAACAATAATAATAAAACAGATCTATTTCTTTTAAACTTTAGCTCCTAAAACTATAAGACTACATTGAACTGTGTAGTATAAACTGTATTAGCTAATCTAGAACTGTTGACAAGTTGTCACGCGGCCACTCGTGGGATGATGGTAATCATGTTTGCCGCGAACAAACAAGCCTATGGTAGCACAGCGTAGTGGCTACTTTGCTCAATCTTAACAAAAATATATTATAGTCGTATCTAGTAGAGATATAGTACCTGACCCAGGAACTGAACGGAGACTGACAGAAAAACCGATAGGAAACTGACAGGAAAACTGACAAACCACTACGCTTGTTTACGTGTCTATGGATTGCCATAGAATATTCGCTTTTCTACAAGTACACATATTATTTACATCAATTGAAAACGTAAACATTATGATCGACTGTCAAATTAAAATATAAATTATACAAGTACAAATACGAGTACACAGAAATTTCTGAGCCTCAAGACAACAGCGGATCATTAAATCCGCCCTAACGAGATGATTAATCCGTGGAACTTTTTCCCATTTAATGCTTATAAATCGAGAGATCTGTAATAAATGCAACATTATAATTAAAAAATATTTTTCTACTTTTCAAAATTCCGTATTCATTAGGAAACGGTTGCTTCGTTACGTTTTATTTAAATCGACCTAGATATTTTTTAATTCTGGACAAGCACTGCAATATAGTGTAGGTAGGAGGTACATACCTTAATAAAGTAAAAAATATGTTTGTAAAAATACTTTTACAACATTATTTTGATAACATCTAAGTATTGTTGCCTGTCTCGTTGGTCTTGTTGGTTGTAAGTGCGACTGACGATCAGGAGGTCCAGGGTTCGATTCCCGGGTCGAACACTACAAAATTTTTCTAATTTAAATTTTCTAGTAGGGGTTCGGAGTCTAGATTTATGCCCGGTGCATGGCAACAGGCTCACCACCTATTCCATAGTGGGACGGTAAACGTAACTGGTGTTTTGGAGGAGTGTTCTACACACCTCTGCCTACCTCTTCGGGGATAACAGGCGTGATGT
>DWTO01000021.1:0-34278 GCA_018244755.1 Jemadia pseudognetus
CGAAACTGAGGGTGAGGCCGAAAGTTCGGTTACGGTTTCGGTTTCGGCTGAAAAACCAGTTTCGGTCGGACACTAATTTTAACATATACACGTTCATATGCAGATGAAGCTATCTTTAGATACACATCTACATACATAATATTATGTTGTAAGTTAGAAAGTAACAAACATATGGGACAGTATAGATTACTGGTGAGATACAGGGGCTTGGTACTTTGTCTCGTTCGTTAGATTTCAGCATCTCACCACGAAAGTTTCGAGTTCAAATTGTGGTAAACTATTGGGCTAACAAAATTGATACTACGAGTATATGACTTAATACGCATGTCAAAATTATCTAGCGTCTTTTGTTGTGTTACATATGATGTGTGATGGTCATGTGTGAAGATGTCTCAAGATACTATGTGTTTATTACCTTGCATATTATATGATCGTATGTATGGGCATCGATAACCGACTAGCATTGGATTTACTACCTACCTGTGTAGCATTGGGTAGGTATCTTCAAATAACAAGGCCTATATATTACTAATTCATCTCGTACAATTTCTTATGAAACTGGATCCAATTCAGTTTTTTATTTCGTCAAGCCAACGACATGTGATCTCAATGTTAAGTAGGTAGAAATTTATTCAGACTAAAACCCGCTGTTAGATTAATCGAGGTTATTGAAATATACCTTTCGTAGTCTAAAAGCTAATGTACAGATAAATATGGAGAAATTCAATTTGTCTTATCCATTTAGGCAATCTTTATATGTTTCTTTAGCTGCCGAATAACTGGTAGGCGTTAAGATATACGAGTATGAAGGATATATCAGATCTTTAAATTGTTTATGTTATGAAATTATTAAATGCGCGAAGGTCATGTGATTGTTGTTCACGCTTAGAGTTACTCATAATTTAAAAATAAAAAAAGTTGGTGAAAATATGCATATCTGGCTGTATTTCTTCAATAATTCCTTTCAAACGACATTATATAATCAAGCTATTAAAACAGATAAAATGTTTATATTATAAATTTCTCTAACGTAATAATTAAATTAAGCAATAAACTCATTAATGTGGTGCAATATCATTATATCGATTAGCATATTCGAAAGATGCATAATCAGTGATTCGTTTGCAGCTTTCGTAAGCGGTTACCACAAAAGGATGTGTAGCACAGGTCATTGCCGACACCGAAACGGTCAGAATAACTCGACTAGCGTCATCCGAGACCATTTTTGGCACGTCTGAGCATTGCCAGATAAAAATCAACCGCCCCCGTGCGTTTATCGAAAGGTTTGCTTCAGGGCAATGTCATTGGACCACTTTTGTTGGTATTTTAATTTCTGTTTCCTCAATGCCTAAATTTTCAGTATCCGTACAGTTTACCCAGTTCGTTGTGTTACAAAAATAGCGATTTTGCGTATGTTAAACAAAATGGTTCAATTATTTGTTTGCTTATTCAACAAAAATGGGCAATATGTAACACTATTTTCAGCCGATTTGTGATCATTCAGATGAATAGTACGAAATAGTAAGTTCGAGCAGAATATGTAAGTATTAACATTTCAGTTACAAATTTATTGCGACTGCAGATTCATAAATCGTATCAATTCGTCTTACCAACAAAGCAGTCAACCAAGACTCAGCGAAGCGAAGATACAATTAAATATCGTTTCAATGCAATGAATTGTCGGTCTGGGATACGTTTCAAGACGTTTTACGATTACGTACGATCAGTTCAAAATGTTTCGTTTCATGCCTATCTGAGACAAAGCTTGGAAAATAATGGTAATATACATTACATGATATAGATTATCGAAATTCAAGAAAGCTTGAATTAAGAATTGATTTAAGAAACAATAATTGCTTTGATATTATCAATAAGTACATGTTCGACAGCAGTGACATCTTAATGATGTAGAATTTGGCCTTCCAATCCCAGAGTTTTATGTTGTTATTCTGGCTTGCACCCCTTTACAAAAAATGCGCGTTTTGAGTTTATACATTACTTGCTCTAACCAAGAATGAAAACATTTTCGGGAAGCCCGGACATATTAAGAGTTAAGAGTCTTAGACCCGTGTCTAATAGTCGAACGATAAAAGGTTTGAAAATTATGAATTAATAATTAAATTCAACATACATTTAAAACATAGTTCCTGGATCACCCGACGATAAGCACAAAGTTCACAGACAAAAGAAACTTAGTGTTTCTTAAATAATGAATAGCTAAGTAGAAACCCTTCCGGTGTCAACAAAAAACGGTGGAATAAAAAGCCTTAAGATAGATGAGTCACTATTTCAGATGCTAAATCCGAATTATCTGTGAACTTTGAAAAAAGTGCCTCTTTGGTCAAGTTGTTGCAAGCGCAACTGCAGATCGCGAGGTCATGGGTTCAAACCACGAGCCGGGTATTATATTAGACTTTTCTAAGAGAAATATTTAGTAGTGGCTAGGAGTCTGTATATGTGCCTGGTGCCCAGTGCCCGGTAATAAGCTCACTGCCTATTCCATGGTGGGACGTAATCGTAACTGGAAACGTGGGTGTGCATTACACTCCTCTGTCTACCTCTTTGGGGATTACAAGCGTGATGTTACGGAACTTTGAAAATACGTCTAATCTCGTATTTTGACTAACCATTATTATTTTATCCCATACCCGTAAATCAGGTAAATTATACGGTAAATAGCATTTAAATATCCGTATTTATGCTTCAATGGATTCTGTTAATAGCTTGGCTTGGATATGTTAACTGCTAGGAATTCTTAAAAGGTGAAGGGATATTGTCTTGCCTTGCAATGCACGAATTTCGGCAACGCGATTACATAGTGGCAGGCCCCGCGCAAACAACTGATATATTCAATGGCCATGCGTGATTGGCATTTTTACGATTGTTCTCGTTTTTTAATCCATTTATACATAACAAAGTATTGTATTTATTCTCTGATTAAAAAATAAACGAATGATTGAATGAAGGTTGAAAAAGATTAATATTAAAAAGGTTTTTACCTCGCAGCTTTCCTGTAGGCTATAATGTAATGCTATGTAATGTCATGTATCAGAATCATTGTTCAGTCCATATTCATAAAGACGATCAGCACGATTTATAGAAACTATTTAAATTATTTATTCTATTTTTAACATTGTAATTATGGTTTTCATTAAAACTAAAGTTAGTAGTAGTCAAAACTAACAAAAAATGGCGGAAGAGAACCTTATCATCTGAATCTATAGTGCTTAACGCGTTCATAATAGTTTTCCAACGAATCTTAATGCAGTTTAACATACTTCCTGTATAACAAAAGAGAAGCGACGGACCATTGATGCGCCCTAACGCGATTAAAATTTACTAAGACATGAATATAAAAATTAATAAACGTCAATGTCATTGTCACCTGTCAATTTCGTTGTACCCACATCAATACTTAATTATACATATACAGCAGCAGTCGGGTCACTCGTTGAACCGACTAGTTAGTAAAATACGTAGTTCACAATTCTTTGCTCGACCGTGATAGAACAAGTCTCTAAATGTTCCTATTAGATACGAGGAGCACGCTGTTGTTGGCGCCATTAACAAAGCCTATGTTATTTGATGCAAATTATTGACAACTTGTAAAAGTTTGTTATGTTTTTTAATGCCTCGTTGGTTGTAAGCGTGGCTTTGTTGGATTTTTCTAATTTAGATATCCTAATAGTGGCTCGGAGTCTGGTCTGGATACGTGCCCGGTGTATGGCAACAAGCTCATCAGCTACTCCATAGTGTGACGTATACGTTACTTGTGAAACGCGTAAGTGTACTACATTCTTCTGCTTACCTCTTCTGGGATAACAGGCGTGATGCTACGATAAGTTTTTTTTGTCTTATAGTAAGCATTGGGCTGTGATTCTACTTCATGGAACGTGAGGATGCGTCCTACCATGCGTCATCGCTGACCAGAACAATGGTGTTCATGGTCTTCTATAATTTCCGTTATGAGAGCTTAATACTCTAAGAATCTCTAAAACTGACAATTATTGATTTACAGTAATTAGCATTAATGTGAATTAAAAAATTACATGTCTACCTATAACATTTCACTCCTTTACACTATGTATTACCCTCATCCGCCTCCGCCTACCGGGATTTCATTTCATTGTCTTCGTCATTGGCTTGTCCCAGACCCTTGCCGGATATAAGTCTCCTCTAATAAGCAACATTGCGCACTTCCTAGACTCGTTACATACAGCTTTCGTTGCAGCCTTTTTAGGACTATATGCTATACTGACATTGGTATCCGTAAAGATGCCTGCGTATGTACATATGTATATGTAATGCATTGAGTATTCTTAGAGAGTCATTCGCGAATTATTTTTATCTGATTGACGTTGAACTCGTGTTTTACAAGTCACGCAACATTTAATTTGTAGAAAAAATGTTTTGTTAGAAACAGTAACGTGTGAATTTCTCAAGAAATAAAACGAATTTGTAAAAAGTTTCAGTTAAGAAACTCGGCCAGACCAAATTTTGAATGAAAAATTAATATTTGATGTTTTCAGTAGCCATGGTACGAGATTTGGTGAAACCGTAATAATTTCGTAAATATTACATGTAACAAGAGTACAAGGCTCGTAGCGTTAATTAAAAGTTACAAAAAAAACCAAAAGGAGCTCCTTGTGAATAATTTAACATAAATGATGAATGTAAAACGCCGAGTCAAGTAACGAAGCGTAACTTAACTGAAGCAATTATTTCCACGCGTGACGTAAGCGCGGCGCAAGTCAGCTTCTTTCATCTCGACCTTGACATCAGATGATTATCTTGTAATAACCGTCATTTATACAAAACTCCAGCACCTCGTTTTAAGTATCGACAACATCATACCAGCTTTAAACTTGATTGAAAGTGGAACATAAAGTTCCAAGTTTAATCGGAGTTACAAAATCGCAGAACACTTTTAGCACTTGCTTAACCTAAAGGTTGTAGCTAAACAAACAGACAGACGGTTTACCGATTATGATGGTCATCGTGGCCTATTTACAGTTGTAATGCCAAAAGTTCGCCACGGCACTGTCAATTTGGAAGTAGAGAAGAAGCCTCGAGATCTTTGATAACTCATGACGTCACAGATAATGGTATTTAACATACGACATGCTCATATTTTTTCGTGTAGCTACATATGTAACAGTTGTTTTCGTCAAATGCGCAACTGATGTAATTGCTCCTATTTTCACATCTTTTAAACACACTTTAATCAATCTGTTAACAGGTAATAAGTAAATGATCTTCTGTGTACATCAGATGACAAATGTGTCATAGTCTCATCTAATCAAACATGCCTCCCTCTAGTATTAAACACTCTTATTAAACTGAGGTTAGTTAAAATCGTAACACCTACCAAATTGCTGTCGCACGTACCCAAAGCTAACCTTGACACCTGAATATGTGTTCACGCCGTCCACAAGACACACAGAGACCGACGGTCCTGTTGACAGCAGCGAGTATTTTATATAAGGTATCTTGCTAATGATGGGCACTCAACCGAGCGGAGCCGAAAAACTTAGCAAAGATATGCCAATTTATTACCAAATTTCGCATTCCTGAATTTATTCAGCGCTCAATTAACATAAGGCACTTTTTACATTATGTTTTCTTCAGAGAATCTATATACTCGTATAACGCAAGAGAAATATAAGAAGATGGTGTTGTATTTGAATAATCTTTATTCATTTAGACTTAACTAGAATGTTGGATAATTTTTGTTTAAATTAAAGTATATATTTTTTTCCATATAGTAATTGACAAAGAAGCAATAAGAAAAACGAGTCTTAAGTATTGAAGTTTAAAAGTAATAAAGTTGTATTAAGCAGTAAGGAAAGTATTTAAGAGTTTAATTACAACACATGTAGTCTCTAATTAATTCATGCCATCCAAATTGTTATACAAATTTGCATACTTCCAATCAATATTTGCATAATAATAGATAGGTATAATAGATTCGATTCCACAATCAGACGAACCAGAAATACTTCTACAGATGTAAATGTATTTGTGGCAAATAGTCGTTTGCGGTACCTACTGCTTTTTATAAAATAATATTACAGCTGTTGGTGCGTCAAATGTTTCGTGATAATCTTGACCCTGATTGATACCTACTGTTTGGGGTCTCATATCATTTTACACTCCACATCCACTATGTTTTTTTAAGAAATACAGTTCGTAAAATAATGCTTTATGTTTACTGCTCAGTTCCTTGGGATGTGATATTTACAATCATTAAAATAATAATTATAGTTCCAGTTGAAATGACATTTCTGGTACTACAAGCTGTAAGGTAACCATAACATAGATTTAGTTTACATCCCTCATTGAGTTTGAAACACTCCTCAATTTAAATGATCAATTTTTCCATTTAAATGTTTTGTTTTAATTGATTATAATTTCAGTCCGTCTAGGGGCGGAGTAAGAAGCCATTCCCCGACCCCGTGCGGGGCTACAGGATGTCATAAAAAAGGATTAAACCCGGCGCTGACAGATCGCGGTTGGTCGCGGTCTGCCTCGGCCGCCTGTGAGCAGCTGCGAAGGCGGTGCGTGAAGCTGTGCTCTGCGATCTCCAATGCATATGCTCGGCGTGGGGATTATGAGCATACCCTTTCGGGGGAGGTCTATGTCCAGAAGTGGACTGTAATAGGCTGATGATGCTGATGATAATTTCATGCCGAAAACCTAAAAGTGCTACATACAGTAAATATACTTATATTTTGAATAGGTTCAGAACAGTAGAGAATAGGTGGAGAAACAGAAAAAGCTTATTTTGAAGGAATCCAACGCTTATACACCAAGTAATCCAGTAATGGTTAACAATTAGTGATAAAAATTGAAATCCAAATTTATGTAATTATAGCAAGAGATGCTACTCACGCTTGGCTTAGAACAGGTTAACTATTTCTTCTACATTTGATGCTTAAGATGTGACAAATCCGCATTAGAGCAGATATGTATGTATAAAAGCATATGAGTAGAATTAACACATCGAATATGTAGAAATGTACTCGTAATATTGAAATAACTACTTAATGTTTACAAAATAAACGCGATGTAGGTTCGTTCACTTAGATGCCAAATTGATATACTGAATTTGGAAACGAACGAAATTGACAATTAATTAAAGTGGGTTTTTAAGTGAATAAATTCAAGTTTGAAATAAGTTTTCTGTTGCTACTAGTATGTATGCACCTATACCAATTAACAACTGTTTTCCATGGCTTCTAAGTTCTTTTTAAATTTCAGATAGACTTTTCCTGCTTAACGATTATTTATAAACAATTTTTGTTCCGAAACTGTCATTGACTGGGAAAAAGACTTTTACCCTTTCACAAGATCTTTTGTTTTGAAAATGTACGAGTAAGTGAATTCCTCTCCTTTAAACAAAAAAATTCACATCACAGTAATATTAAAGCACAACAATGACAAACGAAGTTATATACAAGTACATCATGCGCTACATCTATATCTACAGATGATTTGTCATTTGTTAGAATTAGTCACTCGCATTCTTCGTTAGTCAAGATGATTAATAGATCATTACTGTTAACATTTGCGATGTTGTCAGCATTTAAGTTCTACACAATGACAATTTTTTTCTTCTATCTGTTGCAGTTATACAGTTACGTGAAAATTAGTGGGTTATGCGACACTCCCTTCACATACAAATTATCTTGGTTTGTCTTTTTGGAATACTTCTTAATTACATCATCCTAATAAATTTTCGTGTTATTATTGTTCACGTTGCATTAATTTGCATTTAAAATGTATAATTATATTTACGTACTTACAAACCTTTTTTACTTCTAATGTTGAACACGGACCGTTTATTTAGATATCCATAATAATAATTTAATGTTTGTCTTCAGATTTTTACTTTGAGCGCTTCAGAGGACAAAGAATTTACTGCGTCAAACATTCTAGTATACAAATTCGTCTTAACAATTTAAATGCAAATTGATGTAATGTATGATTTCCATAACGTATCAAATATTTCTTATGTGAAGGTGTGAGTCGCGGTACCAAAGACAGCCTACCCCCAAAATGTTCTCTGACTCACCAAATCTTTTCACGTGTACGTCTCTATTGAAGGACACCGATCTCTGTTTGCCCTCTTTCGGTTCCTTTGTTTCGGTATCGTTATCGTTTTTATTTGGTTCGGTCTTGGCTACCTCATCGCCATCGGCGTTGTCTGCCTTGATACCAGTTTCATCAGTCATTGGGTACAGAGGTACCCGGCCACTGGTACCTCGGTTGGTATCGGTTATTCGGTATTCGGTATCAGTAACATCGGTATGCTTATCTGTGGAACGGTTTTGCTAACTGTATCATTGGTTTTTATTGTTTAGCTCAGCTAATAATGACGTTTCATTACCGTGAACGTAGGAGTCCTTATTTCTAATATTAAGCTGGCTTTTAACTTCATGTGTGAGTATGCATGTTCAATCAAGATATTAATTAGCATAAAAAGGATTAGTTTACGCATAACCTTTAATTCTCTAGGTTATTACCATAATGCACGTGAATATTTTTTTACAAAATGTCCCAGACGAATTTCCTAAGCAACGTGCAGGCACGAATATCAACGCACATAATTCAAATCACGTTTTTCCACTTAAATAAAATGATTGATCATGCATACCTTCGACATACTCGTACATGGACAATCAAAGTTTTTAACTCAGTAGAGCCATACATAGCAACATTTAACACTAGCTTAACAATATCAAGCCTCTCTTTACCGTATAACATTATCGTCAAGTACAAAGTTATTTTGCTAAGAACCACGAGCAAAGTGGATGGCGGTATGTACTTAGGGGAATTGCATAGCATGTTTACGGCTGTATACTACCAAACATTCACTAGTTCCGAGCAAAGTAATTTTATGTTTGATCGATGTAGCTCGATATTACATGTACTTGTCTCGTTCTTAAGATTAGTTATATAATTTACAGCTGATCTACTGGTTTATGTTAGAATATTAAATAATTAATGATGGATTATAACACCCAAACTCACCTTCGTATGTTTTGTGGAAACATTTGCTCGGTTTTCTGTTGTCTTGCTATTATGGTTTACGCACGGCGCCACATTCCTGCAACAAGAAGGAAACATGTTAAACACCTTTATTTCGACAACTTATGATAAAATATCTTGATGGATTATTAAAATATTCGTTGCTGTATTAGTGAAAGAAGGCATTGAAACTTGTATATTTTACAGTTCTTCTTTTAAACGCGTACGATAACTGTGAACCCGCACTTGGCCTTTGTGGTAAACCATAGTCTTAGCCCTTCTCATTTTAGGACGAAATCCGTGTGAATGGAACGATAAAAGGGTTAATGATAGTAATGACAGACACTTTAATTTTCATATACCTAACATAAACACTAAAATACATAAGTATCCTAATTACACTTCTGTAGGTAGCTGTTGAACAAATCTAATGATAATTATGATTGCCTAGTACACGAACGTAGTTATAGGCGAATTATTAGCATTGATTGGGTCCTTATAGCGCGGCCTTCGCAAGGAAACAGCGCAAAACATAATATTCTTCTTTATCCACTTAAGGTTCTCTAACATTTTGATAAGGTCCGGCTACTTACTTGCGAAATGGCAAAAGCTTAAGCGAATCCGATATGGCTTTATTAACGATAAAACTAAACGTCAAACAAAAATGTTTAAACAACCTATGCTGCTGATTTGAGGAATGAAATTTTCTTGATCTATTTATAATAAACACTTTTGTTGATATTTTCTGACAATTACACGTAGGTTTTTGACTCTAATATAGATAAAGCTTGTAGACAGACAGTTGTGTAGTACATACAAATTTCTAAATTCATAGTTATAATAAACATATATTTGTCCTAGACCCATGCTGCCCTTAATCTAGCAGCATCGGAGTCACTAGCTCCTAAAGGAACAAACTTATCGATGTATCTATCGTATGAAGTGTCCATGAATATATCGTCACTCACGGCCCTTATGGGGTAGACAGAGACTCCTAGTGTTAAATATCTTAACGTATATAGTATGTAGATAGTGATGAATATAGAAGAAGCACGTCAGGCCCGCACACATGTATCAAAACGGTCAAAATACGAGTACTTGACCTAAATCTATTAGTAAAAAAAGCAAGAATCAATGTGGGAAAGCCTCATTACAAAACGACAAACACATTAGTTGTCCGGTTACAAGTGTTGCGAGCGGACTGCGCGGCCGTCGCTTGCGACACTGCACTGGACACTGGTGCGAGCCACAAGCGCACAGTTTGTAAATAGACAATTGCAAGGCTTTCAAACGATTTACAGAACTGTTTGTTAACCTTTATGATATTAACGTTAAGAACGCTAAGCAAATACACTGATAAATATAAATGTGTATAACTTGGGGTATGTTCAGACATCCTCAGACATAACAGTCCTGAGCTAGATTGAGCCTGTGTAAGCTAGACTAGACAGCTCATAAGCTATCTATGAAGATTTTTATATACAGAACACATATTGGACGAGATGTACAAGTACTAATATATGTAGATAGTAGTAGTAGTAGATAGTAGATAGTACCTACTAATATATGTAGATACGGTACTATATCTAGACATAGACCAAATACTGATGTTCATTACAAGAATACTTTTTCTAGTCGAAATCGAACCCGCGTTTACAAGCTATGTCGGGGCCAGTAACCAGTGGACTAATAGGAAAATCAAACTAGATTTTAATGAAGATATATATGTAGAATATCGGCAGCGCTGGCTCAGTAGAAGTACAATTATGTTTTCAAAATCCGCTGAAATTTTCTGTATCGGACCAAGCATCAACACTTTTACCGCAGCGAGCATTAAACGTTAAGATATATTGACATTTAAATGACGCTCTACATAGCAGATATTCGCGAGATTTTGTAACGTTACAAAATACTTGTATAACGCATTTTAACGAATTGTTTTACATTGTCTGTTAACTATATATTTAAGGTCTTTCACTTGTTAGTAGACGAGAAATGAACAATAATTTTCTTGGCATGATCGTGCAAATTTAATAATACAAATATGTTCTTTATAATGTATGAATGAAGGGTACCAATATTAATATAACTTTCCACTGTTATACGGGTTTCTCTCAGAATGAGACGGTTAATGTCGGAGTCTAGAAAAAAAAATTTTTTTGTTTAGGTACCTCTTGCTGTAACAAACAGTAATTGACTCAAACTCATATACATTTATGATTAGATGTTAACATACAATATATTATTATACATTTAGCCCTTAGAATTTTATGCATATGTGACGTAATAATAATAATTTGTATATAAATAGCGTAAATGCGTTTATTTGTAATAATAATTATATGTCAAAATAGATGTTGACATAAATTATTAATTGCGAAGATACTGGTGGGAGTGGCGGCGCTTAAATAAACGCCACCTACGAACACTAAACCCCATCGAATCGTCGGTTAATTGAGCAGAAGTACCAGGAAATCATCGCGTCGGAGGAGGTCGTTCGAGGTCGCCAGCGCCTTGAGGCTAGCCCACGTGCTACTCACTTATTACTTGTGCCACCTACGGCCACGAACACCTGCCTCACCTCACAAGATTAAATACATAAAATTCTTTTAATTTTACGTTGAAAGAGTACCTACTTCTGGGCTGTAGTGATAAACTTCAAAATTACTCCTTAATAGTATAATTTGCAATTGCAATTGCAATTGGCAATTGCAATTGGCCTAACATTTTATGACTTTTTTTCTTCGTATTTAAATTTATCACTTAACTACTCGCTTCTTACCTGTAAAATCGCTACCTATCCACTTATCGTTAGCAGTATGGCACCTACCTCAAAGTATAAGGTGTTATTTTAATGATGTGTTCGTCTCCTCCGTTGCAATTCTGGATGGATTAACAAGGCTGCGATTTCCACATTAGCTAAGGCGTAATAGAGTTATTAAACAATAATTCAAACTCAATTTTGGCTCTAATACGCAGTGTTAAGTCGAACCTGCTAACATAATGGACTGCGTATTTTTAAATTACATGTTTTAATAGGTAATTTTAGTTGGTGCCTTTTTATAGTCCAGCTAGGACTTAGACCTCAGGGTATTCGAGGTTATTAACGCGCCTGTTATGGTTATATGTATAAATATTGCATTTGTTAAGTTACTAGTCGGCTTCAGGGTTGCGCTGAAGCAACTTTCTATATTTATATTTTCCAAATACAATTACTTTTAAATTCACCCGTGTGGTTGTTAACCATTTTTCGTAAGATAATTTCAAAGAGCATGGTTAATAATAATTTGTTTGATTAAATACTTTTGTTATATAAAGGAGATAATGTACTTGGCGAAAGATTAATTTGCTGATTGGGCCAGATGTAACAGAGGTTCTTACACGGGCGACGCTTGGTGAGGCGACTTGAATATGTTCGAAATAATTTTTTTTTAAGGTGTCGATATTCTTCACCAGATTTTCATTGTCATTGTTGTCTATGGATATCTCCAATATCTGAAGAGCCACAAATATTTATGGCGTTTTCGATTTTTATAGGTACATAAGTGTTTTTCACCATAAAAAATCTGTATTAGAACTAAATAAGCCGTTTACAATAAAATAAAGTAAACAATGTTAAGCAGAACAGCTCGTATTATGTAGATATTGTAGTGGTTTAGTTACTGTCATCCCTAAATATAGCGCGTTCCTAAACAAGGCACAAAAGAAAATTAATTCCCTTTTCTTAATACACACTAGCATTGAGTCAATGACCCTTGCCGTGGAATAATTACCGTAATTAATTTAATTTATCGTTAATCGTATCATTAGTCAGCACAAAATCGAGTTTCGGCAATTTTACGGCATTGTGTGCGTCATCTGTTATTTCTGGATTGGGAGCTTACTCGATGACGTAAGCTTTCGATACCTTTTGGATGAGAATAAAAGATGATGTCAGATAGTTTCTTTTTCATAAAAGTTACAGCGTAAATTAATACCAGACTGTCTCATCCTCACTCCTCTCCCCCTTCTATTTATGCTGTTACCGGGACATTACTTGAAAGCCTAATATCATAGGGTTCCAAGAGTATCTCGGAAAAACGTTTCAGATTGCAAAAAAATACTCTATGCGAAGTATTAACACGGATTTGATAAATTGTACCAACAGGTGTAGTCAGTATTGAAGTATATAAAAGTTCGCAAATATTTATGGGTATAACCAGAGCTGTCTAAATTTACTAAAACCGCGGCTTCACGCCTGTATCTTATCAAAGGGGTAGCCAGAAGACTGTAGTACATTTCCACATTTCATCAGTTACGTTTACGTCTTACTATGGAATAGGTGGTGAGTCTATTGCCGTACACCGGGCACATTTCCAGACTCCGAGCCACCACTAGAAAATCTCTATTAGAAAAATCTAATAGTGCCCGACCTGGGATTTGAACCCAGGGTCTTCCGATCGCCAGTCGTCCTTGCAACCAACACGACCAACGAGGCAGTCACCTCCCACTATGGATTGTATATATATATATATATATATATAGGTATATGGCGTATCTACTACTATGTATTATAATATCACGGCAGCTTATTACAGGGTAGTTAGAGAGCACCGGGTGCAATACATCCCTACCTTTACCGACATGACTTGCTCTTTCTATATATTTGTTTATAGCTGCATTTAGTTACCTATATATATGTAAGCATGTTTTATTAATTTAAGTCATATTTGTTAATATTATTGAGACGTTTTTAAGTTTTATCAATATACAGTTATTGTTTCTTAAATGTAAACAATTTAAATAGTGAAGAGGCAGCACAGAGCTCACGCGTCCACAATGTAAATGGATCCCAAAATAAAATTGAGATTGCCTTGTCTCAAAAAACCAGTAGCTCTCGCTGTCGCAAGAGCGGAGATTTATTGAAAACTTGAACTGAATTTTAACAGGCGTAATAATAATATCACCGCGGTTTGTAGTGGTTATACTTACAACTACATTATATGTAGTTATAACTACGTGGCGTAATGTTAAGAACAAACCCGCCCGTTATATGTGTAATAGCGATAGCAAAAATAATAATTCGATAAAAATCTATTACGTAGCTTTCAACATGTTTTGATGTATCTATCTTAATTAGCACGTTATGAAGACTTCATAGTATAATACGGATCCGTGTGTAATTAAATTGTACAATGTTTTTATTAATTATTGGTTTTTTTTGTTGGTTGTATAAATTATAAATATACATATAAATAAATGAACAAACGAATACACGAACAAATGAATAAATAAACAGATAATAGATTAAATATTCGTGCTCATCACACAAATATTTGTTTTCAGTGGGAATTAACCCTCCACCCAACCCTCGGCTCGGCAGTTCAATTCACTAACTACTGAAACAACGATCCATTCACATAAAAGAGAGGTAAGGTCAAGTAAAAATTAGATACACATATACAAAGTCAATCATGAGATAATGGAGTCAAATAAAACCACTGTGTTTTAGTATTTAATGAATATCAAACAGGTAGATGTTTTTAAACGAGATACAGGCTGCTAATGCGATAAATACAACCAGGATGTCCATATCAAGATGTAGGTGTGCACATACACGAATGCACAAAATTTTAACGAGATAAAAACTAATATTTTCTTTTTATTAAGCGTTCTCATGAATTTTTTCTTAGGATGCTGTGAATTGTATGCGAAACGACAACACTACGTTGCCCTGGAAACGATGCGACCTCAACAATGCGCAGACAAATACTGTCATTACGATACAACTGTATATTAATTTATCAATGAAATAAAATTCTTCAAAGAACACACATCTTCCTCTATGAGACGTACATGTAACGTATAACATAACTACTTAATAGTACCTACTTAACAGTTCTCTGAATGCCCCTTCGGAGAGATGCAAGCGTGAGGTCTCTTTAAACAGATTTCTTTCATATAGCAATAATATATACATTTAAATCTATATAAATATGCAATGTTTTGTTAATCGCAGTCGTGTCGTGAGTATAAGAGGATATAAAAATGGCGTCGCCTTTATTATAATTCGGCGCGCAGTCGCTAACATTAAAATATCGGCGCTTGTTTTGATACGGTTGGGCCCATGTAGGGCTCGTTTGGTAGTGAAATTGGTTAAAAAGGCTATTTCATGTGTGTCCTGATCTTTAGATACCTGTAAGGGTCCACCATATCAAATTAGGATTGTTACCTTATATTGTATTTTAGATTTTCTTTAAGATATTATCTACCCTTCAATGCCGCGACATGTAGGTATATACATACTTACAGAATCTAATTTTTTAAGTTCATCTTCATGTTTTTGGATACTAACTATAGGTTTTTTTTTATCGTAAATTGCAACAGTTTATAAGGATTTGTTTTTAACGCACAGACAGTTTGAGCAAATGTTAGATATTTGCAGTCTAAATATTTATACCATTTTGACTCAAATTTAGACCAATATATTCAAATTCAAATGAATTTCATGCGTCTAAAATATCTATCAATTTTATATTACTTATCTAAATATAATAAGTGCATGAAGCCATAACCGGAAATTAAAATAGACTGCAATTTACCAGTCACACCAACCCAAGCAAAACAAAAATCAAGGTGACATTGCGTAAGCAATGTATCACAGATTAAAAATTTGCATTCCCAATGCCCACGGAAATATCTCAACAAAATGGCTGTTTCCCAAAAATGGCAACACAAGGTCCAAAGACCCATTGTCAACGGAATCACCTTGCGTAAAGGTCAGGGGAGAAAGGGCGCAAAATGCAGGAACTTGAAATACATTATCTTCAATTAAATGTCAATATATAAAGCTAATATAACACAATAGCTTGTATATTGATGACATGAAAGTTACGTCAACATATAAAAAATTTAGTAATGCCTTTACAACGCAATATGCAAAATTCCCGCCAAAAGCAACATCGAAATGCTTGGTACCTACTGTATTAACGGTAACGCAATATAACCTAAACATACCATATCATTATTGTTGAATAACAACACTAACATAACAAGTGGTATGGTATCAGGGATGCCAGGTGGCACACAAACCATTCCAATTGGATTCTTAAAATAGTACCTTATAACCTTAAGTAGGAATCAAGCTGTAAAAAAGAAATTTCATTGCAAAAATACAGCAAATCATCTACAGATATACAGTTCCGTAGCAATATTATACATAGTAATGGGATGTATAATATAAAAATAATTTGAAAGTTCAAAATATTAAAATAAAAATATAATATGTCAGAATAGTAATAAAATATATCAATAAAGTACCTATAACTGTATCCGTTTTATTTAAATTGGTTTTGAATTTTATGCAAACGGTTTTTTTGAACTTTATTATGATATACCTTAATTATCTGTTAGGATATTAAAAAAATCTTTTTGGATATTCGAGGTTCTATTATATATATGTATTTGGGTTATTTGTATATTTGCAAACGCAAATTATTATAATTACAAATGCAAACAGTTACTAATCGTTGCATCCCCATAAAACATTATTGCTTCAGCTATATACTCTGATGATTATGCTGTCCTAGTACATACTACGTTGTTCACAACATTGTCCATTCCTACCTATAACCGTAGAGACACGGATAGCACACATGTATAATGATCATTCATTGCATAACATCGTATCTTTACACACACACCTGCGATACGCAACACTGATATGTCACCGCCCATCGAGCTGGCGCATGCGTAATATCTCCTTCTCTGTTTAACATATGTTCACATTCAACATCCGTCTCGTACATGGCTCGTCCTAACAGTGCCTTGCGTTTATGATAACCTAGTACATGACCTGAGGTTTCGTCATAACATCCAGATAGTTTTACGTCATCACTGTGTCTCGCACTCCTGTGTGTTGTGTACCACATCGATCAGGTGACTTCGTCAATGTATTGCATAAACAATTAGATAACAGAAATGGCGCCATTTTTTAAATGTGTACTTTTAAAATTGTAATTAATTGTACTATGTTCATTTGCCAACCATTTATCAGTTACAGTTTATTTGTATCAGATGAATCTGACGAATAATGAGTATATTTTTAAAATTTTATGGAACAATTTGCACGGAGGCATGACAGATTTCTTCGTGAAGTTCTTTTATTAGAGAGCACTTAACACATCGCAAGTTCCTCAAAAAATAACTAGTATCGCAAATACATATTAACTCAGCATCTAGCCCACGTATTGGTTAGTGGACTCTAACTACTGAACATATTTCTTATGAACTCTAAGGCCTGCAGGTTTCCTCATGAAGTTTTTTTGCATCGTCATAGCGTAATTTAACCTTAAAATGCACATTAATTAATTATTTACTATTAATCTAGATCGTGTCTCCTAAAACCAAACTGATTAATTTATTATTCCCAGCCACTAACAGGCCATGTAATTAAATTCATTGAATAACATAACAAGGCAGCTTGCCTTGACCACTTGTGTATTTTATAAATCATTGATTTATGCGTGTCGCAGGATGTTCGGAAAAATACTAATATCTCTAAAAGACGAAACATTTTATAAACATTCACGCATAAATAGACAATAAGCTCTATAAATCTACTTAAATATACTATTGGTGTAGATATTAGCGTAGGTGATCAGAAGGGTTCTAATGACAATTTCAATTTCTTCATCATCGTTCAAGTATCATTCAGTTCAAGCTTCAGAAGGGTTCACGCCATATTCTTAGGACTTTATTATAAAAACTTACTACGAAATAAATAATTATGTGACGAAAATTGTATTGAAGTTATAACGTTCTTATAATTTTATCACGTCAAGCGCTTTCAGCGGTAGGTACAGAGTACCGATTGCTAAACGTATATATCGCTGCAGGTCAGACGTGCTTCCTCTCCATTCATCATTCTCTACAAACACTTCAGAGTTCAGGTTGACCTCAGGTTTTCGAGATTTGCCTTGTAAAGTGTGTCAGCACAATGATAACATTATGTAGTAGAGCATATGAAATGTATGTCCAGCTCAGTCTATTCTGCATAAATATATATGTAGGTATATATTTCTTTGCCTATCAGGAGATACGTACCATACGTACGTAGGAACATACGTACCTTGACTGCTGTAGCGAAATTTCATAAGCGTTTTCGTGGTTGTCGATGGCACGTTAAGCGGTCTGTCGCAATGGATATCATTAGTAACATTTTGTCCGATGTGATTTATGTGTTTTTTGTGTATTATTCAACTATGTTCTTCATATCAAACATATTCATCTAAATACATTTCAAATATTCCACATGGCAATGTCTAAAGCAAAAAAGCCACAATATGGCGGACGGTCATTCCTGTTCTTAATTCTAAGCATAGTACGTCAAATTGCAAGCGAAACAACATTATGTGACGTGATAGTGATAATTTCAATCATCCAGTCTATCATCCATCATCCGTTAACATCAGATATGTTCGATAACCTACGACTTTTGATCTTTTAGTGCGGTTTAAATTGCATCATTGGTTTTAGTTTCGGTAAGACAATACTGCTCTCTAAGACGTGTGAATTCTGCCGGCCTGCACTTGATCACCGTGGCCTCAACCAGTGGCGTAGAGTGGGGGGAGGAGGTAGGTGAGGCCCGCCTCGGACGCCACTTTTATGGGGCGGCAAAAGGATTGTTCAGGGCCAGGCAGGTCAGGCCAGAGCCAGGCAAAATTTCACAATACATAAACCACCCGTGTAATCCCCGAAGAGATAGGCAGATGAATGTAATACCTACATTTCCAATTAATGTTACATGCTTATGTATAATGACGTAAGCGACAAACGAAAATTATCACTCGCAGAAGTCAAATAGACACCTCGCTATGATGACGTAGTAGCGAGATACTGACGCGTCGTCGGCATCGTATACGAGAGAGGTAGGCGGAGTCGGATGGTGGGAAAGGAATTCCTTGCAAGTGCTAAGTTGATTTCTGTGCGCTATATGTTTGGCCCTCACGAAGCGATTAGGTACTTAAGTAGTTCGTGATTTTCGTAACATACGAGTATGCTATTCTACCGAAAATGGTAAAGATTGTAAAATTTGTTCAGTGTGTTTTTATTACCGTATATACGGGTACATCTTGGAACTACTCTGAAATTTGTACCCGATTCCCTTAGCATAAGAAAAGGAAATATAAAGAGCATTTTTTATAGTGAACGTCTAATTTGATTCGTAATTTCATGCCGATAATAGGTAATAGTAATCATTATCTTTAACATGGATATGGAGAGAGTGATGAATGTAGGAAAAGCACGTTACATCTGTAAGTATATTGTTAGATAATTGGTACCTGACATCAATGACCTTTTAAACATAAAAAGGTTTATAGGTAGCATGACTGATCTAGCGGCTCGGCTAGGAGGTATGACGAACTGCGAAGGTTTGCAGGTAGAAGCTGGGTGCGGCAATGCGGCAAGCCAAGGGCATGGCTCGACGGCACTTATTGGGGATGTCCAACAGTGGACTGGGATAGACTGATCATTGTTATTTTTTTTAATGTGATGGCCGCGTTATCCATGGTCTTGTAAAGCCTGAGATTCGTGTTTTGTAATATGTTAAGGCTTAATAAAAAATAACAATAAAAAAGAGTATTAACGATGTGCATTATCCAATAACTATACAGCTAAGTCTAAACGCGGTAACAGATATTTTAATATTTTTTCAACATGCAAACACTAATTGTATACGCACGCAAACCTATAAATAATTCTTGATAATTCATAATTTATAAGTAAAGGGAAATTAATGAGGTTATTTTAGATAATGAAGAGCTAAAAAACATGATGCCAGCATCGTTTATTTATTTCTTGTATTATTAAACGTTTGTTCATTTACCCGTTCAAATTATTGAATCAGAGTCAAATCTCGACCACTGGACGGCCATCAGTTGTCATTATTCCTCATAAATTATTAAACTATTGGCCGTGTTTCCCCCGCGACACCATTTCGAAACCACGGACTAGTTAATTAAGTGTTTTTATAACATTACGATCTAAAATTCAGATGCGTTCACTAATTTATTACAATTTTGACATTTTCAGAACTTTTAGATGCAAACGATAACGATTTACGATAATTTCCCCATCGTTAAAGTATTGCATAACACCATTAATATGTATGTTGCAATACATAAATATATAATACATGATTTGATGGATAAAGGTCGAGGGAGAACAAGTCTTATCTATTTTGACCTAATAGGTAGCAGATACTGGTTGGTGAGTTAGAAGTATTAAGAACCGGACCGCGTGTTTATAGTGTTGAAGATAGAAAAAGCGCGTTGTCTGTGAGGCTTGAGATAGGTATATGGCTTTCGGTGCCATCTGGCTATATCATAAGGGATCTAGCGGGACTGCATTAAAATAATAATGTCCCTAAAACACTTCAGACGTACTGACTACGGTACTGCCAATTTTATAAGTAGATTGTTTGTGTATTGTGTGTGGAGATTGTGGCAATATATTAAATTCCATGAAACCGTTCAGTATCCTTAGAGAACGAAGCAGAGATAGCACGGGAGACAAAGAGAAGAAAAGCGTGCTTTCTACTCTCCTAATAACATCAGACGTATATTTAGTACCTTACCTTCGTCATGGAGCCCTGGTATTAAACCTACCTTTTTGAAAATTTTTCATAATATTCTTACACGTTACCTAACGGCATTATGGAAATTATATTAAGCGTCAGTTTACTTCAAAGAAACTACGAGTATTCAAGTTATACATGTTTTATAAAAGTACAACATTCCCTGATAATACGGACTAAGACTATTATCTATGATATATCTATCTAGTATTATGTATGCGTGTGAGTGAATAGCATAAAGATTTAAAAGATTTTATTGGATTGTTTCCCACTTAGAAATTTATTTTAAAAACAAAAATAAGACAACATGATAACTTCACAGCATATTACTTCTTACTTACAGTTGCCGGAGTACACTCATGGACGTGATAAGATTTTTATGGCGCTCCAAAAATAGTCCACGAAGATTCCCAGAAGGCCCGGAGGTGGCTATTAATGAAAATCTGACACACATACAAGCGAATCTGACCTTTACAATAAAACTTGTTTCACTCACTTGTCACATTAAACAGGGGTTTGCGATGCGGGAATAGAGTATTCTTCATTCCTTCATTAATTCATGTCGTCATTCATATATTCATTCACTCATGTATTCATTTATTCACACATGGATAACTGCTACACTTTTGTAATAGATAAGAAAACAAAAATACTTGTAGTTAGATACAGGTGTAGAACGTCATTACGTAAATGTGCCAGAGCACAGCACTGTGCGGTAGTGTCGCTGACAACAAGGACGGAGTTTTTATATTGTTATTACAAAAAAACACGGAATGTACAATAAAATGAATACATATAGAAGAAGTACATCAGTTACATAGGATACATACAATGAACACCCTGTGCTCTCCATCATTATCATTATCTATCATAATCGGCCTAGTTGAGACTGATGCTAGACATAAGCCTTCCTTGGGGAGCATTTATTCATAATTTACATACTGCGCAAATGAATTAGCGATCGCAGGGTATCGCATCGCTCTGCCCATCCCAATATGTCTTTTTTATAAGATGGGATAGATTATAAATTAAAAAAGTAAAGTCGATAAAAGTTAGCGTGTTTTTTTTTCAATTACTAAATCTGGGTGTTTTAATTAATTTACATTAGCAAAACCACATATAGGTTAGAGTATAATTCATTAAACCGGACGCCGAGTTGTAAGATATTTGGCACGGGGTGCTCTCGCGCACCCCGTAAGAGACGTGGACTGAAATAATAATAATAATAATTTGCCAAAATCGAATTTAACATAGATATTTTAGCGTTGAAAGACTATTCGCCGGTGACACAGCCACCTTAAGCCCGAAGCATCGCGTACAGATCTAGATACCGGCTCACAACCAATAAATAAGTTGAGCTTAAACAAACTTTACTTTATTGTGGTGTAATATATTATTAATACGAGATTTTTCATCTTTTACTTTACACTCGTCCACCCAACAATATAATCGAAATGAGTAGAATGAATAGACGTAAAACTTACGGTTGTCCATATTGAGTTGTAAAAGGCTCTATTAGCAGCACGAGTCTTTTAAAAGCAACGGTGTCACAGTGATGTGTTTTACAATTACCTCGATACAGATAAAATACTTGTGCTTGTTAGGTAAATATTTGTGCTGGGTGAGAATCAAATCTACAGTCCCCGGCTTGGGTGCCAGGATTGCTAAGCATTGAATTAACAGGCGGAAAGAATATCACGTGAGAAGAGTGACCTGAAATTGACTAAGATTAAAACTTTCTTTAAACGCTTCATGTTATACGTTTCTATGTACACGTGGCCTTAATGACTTTTGGAGTAGTAAACCGTGCTTTGGTAATTACTGTTACAATGTAGAGTACGAACTTATAATGCAGTTAGAGTTACGAAAGAGGAAAAATGGTCTTCTACACATAACTTATAACATCGAGATGAACGTCATGGAACTTATCCACCGTGCAATATGGGGCGAGCATATCGCCATACACCGGCCACTAATCCAGACTGCAAGAATTGGTATATGAAACTAATTTATTACGTGCTAAGAGAGGAAATGACTAGACAGATATGAAGATTAGCTGATGGCGATTGAAGTTGTGATCCGGCTGGAAGGACCAACAAGGTCGTTACATTAAATGTTAAGCGAAATTTTTTGCACATTTTTAAAACGCAAGATCAAGATTAAGCTTAGAAGGCAGTGGATACGAATTAAAAACGATTGTTCAGTACGGTCATGACTCCTGATGTAAGAGATAAACGGAAATGTCTATGAAAGTTAGAAAGTGAATGTAGATATTGTTGTAGAAGTTCATGAATCACATGTTGAGTTGGGCTTAGAGTTGGAAGTATCTAAATTTTTCTCCAGGCAAGGTATTAGAACACGTGCACGCTAAGTTCGGAAGTCACTGACATCACAACCTTTCTATCGTTCCACTGTGTACACTGTTCTTTTCAAAGTTACATGGGCTAAGATCGCGTTGGCAGAATTCATAGACCCTAGATAATACCCTAAACACGTACCAACGGTATGTTTAAAAAGGTATAGAAATATGAACAGTATATTAGAAATAGATGCGGCAGAAGTTCCTCGTCCTTTGATTTCCCTTGTCAGAACGTTGAGGCTATTCAACATCATCTTTTTTTCCGTTGTTATTGTAAGGATGCACACGAGTCTGCCCTCAGAATGAGAAGGTCTTAAATCAATTCTGTAAGAAACTATGAAAGCATGATAGTGATTTATTCTTCATAAACCTTAGTTTAGAACACTTCCGAATCTCCCATCAAAGAGTATCGAATGACATGCTTTATCAAACTTTGGTCTCCCTTGGATCTTGAATCTATCAACATTTTTTGATATATCGATACAATAAATATATTAGATGATAATTTTCCTTCACAGGTGTTATTTATAAGCGTTTGCTATAAATATTGTATGCATATGGCCGACTGCAGGAAGCAGAAAGGACAAACCGGTCCGATCGAGTTACTTAGATGTGATTGGGCCGCCATTTTATCAATTAGGGCTGCCACTCATACTATTCTCACTTACGTCATATAATTAATAACACTCGATAGACTTCGTGTACAAAATAATTATATTAGACATTATTAAGCATTTTGCAAGATTAAAGGCTCCGTAGCTTAAACAATACTTTCATCCGTCAACCTTTATAAGTCCACTGCTGGGAAATAGGTCTCCCCTAATCGACGCCACTTCGCGCGGTGCCTTTTCTATCCAACTACATCCATGAGTTTCCTTAGGGTCATCAAACCATTGGGGGGGGGCTAATACATAGAATAGTTCTATTAATAATAACACCAGTAAATAAGTAACCTTAGGCCTGTAATTACCGAAGAGCTAGGTAGAGGGTGTAGTACACTTCCACGTTTTGCCAGTTGCGTTTACGTCCCACAATGGAAGGGAGCATGAGCATATTGTCATACACCGGACATACATCCAGACTTGGAGCGACTACTAGATATTTTAACTAGATACTCTACTTTGAAAAATCCTGTAGTACCCAAACAATGTAATGCCGTATGCTCTCCAAGGAGTGTGAATTCTACCATGCGTCATTAAGCCAGCGTCGCGGAGTTTGTCCTTAACCCTTCTCATTCTGATACGAGACCCGTATCCAACAGTGGCAAGATAAAAGTGTTAATGACGATGATTATTATTGGTATCAAAATATGTACATTGTGATAACCCTAGTTACTTGGAAATATCAAGTGGTCAGTTATCGACGTCTGTTAGAAGGTTCTTAGTAAAACGACCATTTTGTTTGTTCTTAATTCAGTCTTGTGATTTAGCGTGTGAATAGTTATATTCACGGGTTCTCTAAGGCTTGGAATATCTCTTTCGATCGCAATACTTTATGTGTTACATATATTTTTATATATTCCTCCACTTATTTCTTTGCTTAGTGCCCAACTAACATTGTTTACAAATTCCCTGTGGTTGACCCATTTAGTCGTGAAAAAAATTACTATTCTTTGAAATGTGATAAGACCAGGATATGACACGACCAAAACTACGTAATATTTTATGTTTATGTTTTCCCTATGCATTTGATTGATATAAGGCAAACATCGTGTAGGTTCACATTAATAGGTCACCTCCGCAACCCTACTGCGGCAGCGGCTCATGAAGAAGAACTTTGGATATGTCCAAAACTAATCGGGCCGACCCGGAAACGTATGTAAGTTAAGGCGATACATATTTAAAGAAACTTAGATATTTCAATGATGAATATTAAAGATAATTGCAAATAGATTCGTAATTAACGGGCCTGTGAAAATAAATAGAAGGGAAAAGCAAATGCGATTATTTGCGCGATGAGGAATCACTTTCGACCGGCAATCATTCGGAAACTCACGACCGGCGAATTGAGATGTCACGATTAGGAGATATTTCCACAGACAACGAAAACAAAACACGAAAAATGACTAGCCATCTTTTAAACTTGTATCGTGTTAAACTGTAGACATTAAATGATGATTCTTTTGTAGGGAGTAATAGGACTGTTGTAAAGATAAAGAAAGGAGAATAGGAAAAATGAAAGGGACTGTAAACGTTTGCTGGTGGAGGTCTAAATTAAAGACTGTACATCAAACAACGTCAAAAATTTTCAAGACAGATAAGAAAAAAATCGTGCAATAAAAAGCTACCTTTGCTTTGGAAGATGGAATATAGTGGAAAAGAAGTAGGATTACAGTAAAAACAGGACTTAGCAAGAATGGCTTGTATCATTTCCCTCAAGTACCACTACTTACATTGTTATAACATTAAGACTAAAAGCATTTTAAATGGGTTCCATAAGCGATAACTTAATGTTTATGATATCGTGGCCGTAGACATATGGCCCTTAAAAGCAGAAAGAAATAACACAATCACTGTACGTATGTGATCTAATTATTATTAAAGCTCGTTATCATCAACTTATATATCGTTAAACTGTTGGCCACTGGTCTCCACTCACAGTAAGAAGGGTCAAGGTAATATACAAGCCCAGTATCTCCTATTAGCATACTGACTTGCCACTTTCATCACACAATCCACACAGAAATCTGTACAGCTATCGCATTGCTTAAGTCAGAATACAGACTTGCTCAACTTCGTATTATTGTAATGGCATTTCATTACTTGATTTGATTTTCGTTCGTTATACGCATAGATTTGTGTCAGAACGACACAAGGTCGTGGAGGCAAGCACCGTGCCTTCACTAAGGCAGTGGCGCTCAAATATTTCTCAGGTCACTGTAATTGGAGTATTAGAATCGTTTAAAGGCAAATGCATCAATGACAATAACAATTGTAGATTTTATTGTAGTTTCTATTATATTATCAACATATGTCACGTCAGTCATGGCAATTGCGGCATAGGCAGAGAGCACTGAGTGCTATATTAGTATAAAAACAACGTTTATTATTAATAACCGCTGTTAAAATAGTAGCTATCAGAAACTTTCATAATGGTGAATTATACAGAAAAAGAGAAGTCGGAAGACTTGCAAGTTCCGAACATATAACAACATTTGAGATAAATTATATATTAATTAAAGATAGCCATGTGTCCATGATAAAATAATATGGAAATGTTGTTTATTAATTACTTTTGTTAATATTATTGAACATACGTGGTGAAAGTTTGACGCTCAATAAATCACTGCTTAAACTTTTTAAAGTATAGCTTTTGTCAAATGCTAGATGGTCGATAGTGCAATTTAATATAGGTATACTTGGCGCCGTCGTAAGTGATGTTTGTAACTTACCACACTTATTTTAAGGTTGAGTATCTTAATAAATCGTTAAGAATAAATAGGATACGTTATAATTTTGTTTTACATCTATAGGCGAGAATCAAAATTATGAATAAAAATAGCTCCTTTTTTTGCTCTGTTTCTATTCCTTAAAAAATGCAGCTAACGAACAAAATGCAAATAGTAGTCAAAATCATTGTAGACGGACAAGACAAGATCTACTTCAAGAACTCTACATAGATTACGCATTAAAATCATGTTCGCTCAATTGTGTAGTCTCAACCGAATGATGTCGGTCTATCCAATTTCGCAACGCAATGTGTACATGCATTATGTATTGTATGGAGGGTTCCTACTGTTGAATTGAATAAAAAAAAAGGATTTTGTACGACTAATGAAATGTTATGAATACTTTGAGAGCCGCTGCCCCAGATCGAATAGCTCCTTAAGAGATAGCGATTATATTTATAACTTAGGAGATCACTTGTTTATATGGTATGTATGTCACAGATAATAATGAAACATTAGTACTTGTTCGCTTTTTACGAGTACATATGTGTCTAAAGTGCTCGTTCTACAGCGGGCGCGATAGCGATGTTTGTCAAAGCGATAATGTTGATAAAATTACAAGTTTTAAATCACTGTAGCCGATGTTTGCATACAATACAAAATTTAATATATATTAGATAATATTAATATAGACAAACTTGAAACAAAACTTTATTGACATTCAACTATGTATATATGTACATAGCTATTAATGGTAACAATTAAACTTCAGTTGCACAGTTTAAATAGAATACACCAGTTTATACCGGTTATAACAAGTTATTTATAAACCCAATAAAACTTTCAAAGAAAATATGAGTGTACAGAATGTCACGATTACGAACAACGGACAAATTAATGTGATCTGCCTTCCCCGTAAGGCATCTGGAGTAACGATATAATAATAATAGTTTTCATTAAAAATGGTTAGGGGTTCGTAAGTAAAATAGGTTTTAAGACGTTCTCGCTTCGCTCTACTATGACTGAACTCAAACAGTGCATTGTAGATTGGAGGCATGATATGTCTTCATAGCCTTCATTGCTCATTTGAAGGCTTGTTTGTCTATTTCATAGTCGTATAACATGTTTTTATTTTAAATTGTTGTTTATAACCAATAATAATATAAGAAATATATGTAAGGTAGGTAGGTTAATAGGATGTTATATTAATTAGATTTATTTAATAACTACCCGTAAGAATGAAATTAAGATCATAATGTACATAAATGTTTATGTACATTAAGTAAAAATAAATTGTGTATAATTGTTATCATCAATTTCCTTACCTTTGGACTGTTGGATACGGCTCCTGTCAAGTGGCTTGTGTGCCACGCTAGCTAAATGCAAGTTATTAAGAATTTCAAAGTGTGTAGAATATGGCTCGTGCAGCAAAGGATGTGGAAAGGAAGAAAAAAGGAGCAAAGGTAGTGGAAGATGAAAATGACCTTAGAAATACGAGAACATCTTGAAAAACGCGGTCTAGAAATAAGACGAAATGGCTCCAAATAGTTACAAAGACGAGACCCACAACGAGCTGAACACCGAAGACAGTAGATAAAGAAAGTGTTCCGCTTTCCTCACTATTTGTTTTTTGCTGTTACAGGAAATGATCACGAATCATAAAACGCACGTTACTTTATTGGAGGGGTGTTGCAGGATTTGAACTCAAGCCCCCCGAAGCTCAGCGCTGAATTCTAAGCTACAAACCTGTCGCTGCTTTCTTCTCTGGCGCGCAAAGCTTGTGAAAAGGGCTACAAAGTTTTCTTCACGCACAATAACAAACCAATGTTTGTCCTGTCAGTAGCACGGACTACGTGCTCCGTGAAGCATTACTCGGGGTATTATTATTGGACTTAGAGACAGACACCTTGGGTGTGCAGGCACAGTTTCCAAGTCAGGTGGATAGGTAGAAAATGTATAGTTAATGAATATAGTGTTTCATCACGTACAAGCGGGGCCCGGGCGCAGGAGGTGGTGAGCAGTAACCTAGGCCGCTGAAATCGAGAGCGCCGCGCCGGTGTAGAGTTACGCGCCCGCAGGCTTGTTCGATGTCAACAATCTAGTGTATAGCAGGCAGGGCGGAATATACCTATCTGTACTTTATCGACAGACGATATCGATTCGTAACACTGGAATCTCACGTATTTATTTGGGGATTTAAGTAATTCTATAGGTTTGCGTTGTTAACAATGAAACAAGTACTTGCGTTTTAGTCAAAATTTGAAATATAGTTGTTACAAAATATAATAATAATATCACGGCCATCATTGATTGGATATTAAATTGCGTCTGTTCTATGGTAGCCGGACAGCTGATAGCTTGCGGAACAAAAACTTTTGTTCCCCCAACACATACTTAAATGGAAATCGAACTCACAACTTGTCAAGTTCGCCAGTATGATTGACTATGGCCTTAATCCTTTTCTATCTAGAATGTGATAATGTTTAAAAATGGAACGCGAAAAGGGTTGAAGATAATGAACGGAGTTACACGTCGCAGTATCAACTCTAGCCCAAGAAATTTCGAACGTTATGAAAGTTACTAGTAATGAAACGCAAAGTAATATAGACTGTTAGGTAACTTCTGTTTTATTTGTACGAGAAGGAAATGGGATGAATTAAATGCTAAAGCAATATCTTGTTAAGTAAGATATGCAATTTATATTGAACCTGTTTATGGATGTAATATTCTAAACACGATTTCAGCTTGTTATGAAGATATTTGACTTAAGTTGGATATTCGACTAGCCCGTTGGCACAGGGGTTAATGAACCTGACTGATACATTGAGGGTTGTGGGTTCGATTCTACCCGGGAAAAATTATTGAGTGATTAGCACGGTTACTAACACGGTATTTAGAAATGTATATATGTATTTTGCCGTCTATCTAGTGACTATTACACCGGCCCTGCCTGGTTTGATCAGGTAGGTACTTGTTTGCAAATCAACCCGAGATATGTTATAATCGTATATAATGATATAATTATAAGAAGCTATAGTTATAATATTGATTAGTTTAGACTCTGTACAAAAACGACAGGTACTTGGCTCGTAAAGAGGTATTGTCTTGAGTCCGACAACTGGCAGCCATTTTAGGCCACCACGTTACTTACTGTACTGTCTGTGGACAACCTTGTTCACTAACAGTCTATAATCGATGTTACCGTATCAAGTTCGCTTAATTTCTACACAGACTCAATCAATTCGCGCCAAATTTTAAAACAGATCATAAACTCTTGTTTTACTGTACAGATAATAAAACCTTTCTGGTTTTTATTCTAAAAGACAAAAGATGCATATTAACAATGCGAAACAGCTTAACATTAAAAAAGAAAGTGTCATGAAGCAACTACTGAAATACATAATTTCATAGGCGATATTGGCCATTCGAGTCACATAATACTATTGATAGCTCATAATTCACAATATTCGTGTCACTGGGCAACCGACTTCCTCACTCGTTACACGTGCAATCATAAAATATTACGAAATAACGAGAAAATTACACTCCGCAGATATTATGACTCAATAAATCACCAACTGTTTAAACAAATTTACACATTTCATCAGAATTATTATTGTTCAAATTGAAATTCAAAAGATGTCAAACCTAAAATTCGTCCCTATTTGCGGTTAACTGGGGAATAATGTTAACTATATTAATACTGATAGGACTCCTGCTGACATGTACGTAACTGATACATGTTACTAATCTGTCTTCCTGCCTCGTTGGTCGCGTGGCTGCAAGTGTGTTTGCCGATCGAGAGGTTCCGAGTTCAAATCAAGGTCGGGTAAGACTACTATTGAACTTGTCTATCTAGAATTTCTAATTAAATTTCTAGAAGCGGCTCGGAGTCACTTACACTAAGTTCTCTAATTGACACTAATTGTGTTGTCACTTGTCTTGTTCAAATTTATTGCAGTTACAGGCGATCTTCCTGGCTGTTCCATTTCTGCTTTCTTTACTTACAAAGCTTCTCTTAGCCTAGTAGGTACCTATTCATGTTTAAATCACCCTTAAGATTTTAAGATTTGGTGAAGTTCCGCTACCTAACTGTAGGCTCTATAGTACGTTTAATCCCGTCCCCATTCCTTAAGAATAAGCATAATAAAAATAGTAATAAGTTATTTAAGACCTTCAAGTCCGATTATTACGTGTAATTCACGAGTACATAGACAGCTATGTATATAACAGGTGACATAACAATTATTACCATTATTAATATAACATAGTTAAATAGCGCGAGAAAAGGTGAGAGGCGGCAGGTGTGGCCTTGGGGACACATGGCTGGTAATAAGGAACCATTCAAGACAATGCTTACAGGTAACAAGCGGTTACGATTTTCATCAGTTATTCGCTAATGTACGTAAGTAGTTCTAGTTAAATTAGTTCTCTCATTTCATAATATTCCCTTTTAAAATTTATTATAACTTGCTACAATGGTGAAGGAACAACGATCATGTAACTAATATTGAAAACTCGTTTAATACAGTATACAAATAACATACATATGAAATTAAATTACGTAACTAGAAACGCTGTAATTATAGAATTCTATAAAGTACTATTTAATTACTAATAAAGGCAATAAACATTGGGTATGTTTTATTACACAGAAGTCGTTAATCGAACAAATGGTAAATTTAATGTCGTACAGATGTCAATAATCGATTTAAAACGTACATGATCGCTAATCGCTGTTTATAAACGTTAATTCAATCAACACCTTACAAATCATGGTTTGTGAGCAGAGGGTATCGTAGATTAAACCGCGGTTAACAAAAATAAAAAGTGATTAAAGTTTGTTTAACGCGAGTGTTAGTTTCCGCGATCCGCACTGATCGCTAATTAAGTTTAATTTACATTCGTATATCTGTAAATTATATTAGCGGCAACGATAACAATATCGTTGTATATAAGTGTATAATATATGTTTTAACTGGCCCATACGTCCAGTGGTTACCGAACTCGATTTCTGATTCAAGGATTGTAGATCCGATTCTAATCCAAGAAAAATATTCGTGTGCTGTGTGACTGTAAGATAAGGAAACAAGAAACAGTATCAGCGATAGCAGCAGTTTCTCGGCCTTGTTAGCAGTTACCTTGTATAAAAACGGTCAATTTTCAATAACAAATTTGATCATGCCAATGTTGATTACTGTGAGACCAACACCCGATTTTTACCTTAACTCTAAGTAGTAAGTCGACTGGAACCAAGGATTTAACTGTTATCCCTGTTTCGGACCAACACTGCTGATTACTTTATCTCACTGCTACTTACTAAAAAGTTCTTATGTTCTTCTGCAGCGGAAACAATGTAGGCTGGAGTCTCGTGTCGCCAACTTCCTCTGTTAAATATACATATACAACATGTTGTAGTCTGACCTTTCATGATATATCGCGTGGAAAGTACACAATTTCCACAAAACCTTGTCTTATAGGGTATACGAAAGTTCCTGAAACATTCTAATGATATGTTCGGCGGTTACTAGGGTTGCCACACTCACGGCTTTTTACATTTATAATTTATAATAATTGTAATAATAAGATCTAAAAAGGGTGATGTCTGACTGCCGCGTTGGCCGTGTTGCTTGCAAGCGCGACTGCCGATCGAGATGTCCTGGGTTCAAATCCCGGGTCGGGCACTGTTGTATTTTTCTAACTTAAAATTGAATGGTATAGAATTAAATGGAATGTAGAATATTCCCATGTTGCACCAGTTAAGTTCACGCCCCACTATGGAATAGGTGTTGAGCGTATTGAATGGTATCTTTCATTAGTTGATTTATATTCTGTTATTGTTTCATTCAACGATCAAACATTCATCAGCCCTACTAAAAATGTATACGCAAAAGAATGTCACAATGAAATGGCGTGACTGTTTGTAGTTCACGAACGTAATGTTAGTTTTAATATATTTACCTTGAATTTGTTCCAGCTCTTGTAATTATTTTTCTTTTATATATATATCAAAATTTTTTCCAATCGTTTATCGTTTCGGAAACGAATAACACAGCTTTGAGACGAAGTATGATTAATAAATAGATGAAGAAATTGATGAATTTATATACTGCGCTAGTGATGCGTTTGTTAGGAAGATTTGGTCGACATCGGGTGCCTTAGGTGGTTGATTAAAAGTATATACAACATGACATTTTGTTTCTTGTCAAAAGCACGTAGGAACTGCATCGAATCGATTCGAGCCGCATAACCTCGATTAAGTTATGTAAAAAAAAGTCAAAGCGAATCCTGGATATATTCCTTCCCCTATTATCTTATGCACTACTTTGTATTAGTGTATATGTATACGTATATAGTTTTGTACTATGTCTTAATATAATATACGCACATATGCAGTATAAGTACTAGGTTATCAGGAAAAAAGAATCCCAGTAAGTAGGTACTTCTTTCCTTCAAAAAACTTAAAACAATACCTCCTTCCGAATATATGCATACTACGGTGTTGACAGTTTAAACACCATAATATGGAAGAATAGTGGACACAAACGTTTTAATGACCTTGAACTGACATCCAACGAAGCGTCACCACGAGTCACGACGTTTCAGCTGGTCATGATACAATTTGACAAGGTCACTGCCTAATTAGTCAGGGCGGTTATGTTGCACACTAAATATAAACAGATTTACATTACATGACTCATTAGTCATATTAATTTACAAAAACCCCGAATCCGGGTATTTCAAAATCTGTACTGTACATTATGATCCAGAAACAAGTTACCATAAAAAAACCATAAAAGCAGAAACGTTATGTTTACTGCGACTTAATATAAATATGTTTTAAACCGGATTGAAATTCCCCGATAAATTGGGGAGACAATCTAATGGTAACACTTAAAACAGGGCCCTAAGCTGACCTCCTAAGCACGTAAACGTTCGTTTGCTCCTAACATTCACCGACCTAATGTCCCACGCCCTCACTTATCGAATATATTATTCACTTGAAATTTTCTCAATATGACATTGTCTATTCATGCTCCTGTTTGGTTCTTTTAAACATTGAGGTGGGTGATTCATTAGCGAACTGGTTAAAAACAACGATGAATACCATGAGATCGATGATATGTATGGGAAAAATGTATGTCTTGAAATCTTAATAGCGGCACGCCAGGCACCAAATACCTCTCTCCTCACAGATCTTCATGTGCTTTCATATTAATCATAAACATGGGCTTTGTTTCACTTGTGATGATGTTGCGATCACCGTCTTTGGAACAAACTTGGGAGCTAATTGTCCAAAATTTTAAAAATACCTTATAGTCTTTCCAGAGAGTATTCGTATTGTTCTTTCTTTCAACCGTTAATAGAGCCTGCTATTGCTTGTTACGCTGCCAATAGATCACCGTTCAAGATCATTGTTGGAGCGCACGAGTAATTACAGTAATGGCGCACTTGTCGATAATGAATGCCACAAGTGTGGATACAATACGACCTTGCCGCGCGCGACAGTTGTCAGCGCGAAATAATACAATTATTGAACGTGCTTCTGTTATTCGAACGTGTGTCTACAACGAATTGGAATGTTAATTTAAAAATGGATTTCATACGTGTGCTCGTCGGACGAACCTGTTCGTCAACTTCATAAACAGTGAACATTTAAATGGGTAGGTAAGTTAATGAATTTAGAAGCGACGGACGAAGTCTAATAGAAACGTTGCTAGTGGAACATGTTAGTCTCTGCCTATCCCTATGCAAAATAAGCATGATAATATCGATGTATGTTTAAATTATAACGTATATTCAGCTGTTTTTAACCGACTTCAAAAAGGAGGAGGTATTCAATTCGTCTGTATTTTTTTTTTTTTTTTTTATGTTTGTTACTTC
>DWTO01000022.1:0-34084 GCA_018244755.1 Jemadia pseudognetus
TGGTTTTAATCTAGAAAATGCATGTTTTTCTTTGACTTTTTTCATTGACTGTTAGGCGGTACGAAGTTCGCGGGTCATCTAGTTATAAATATAAGTTTAAAAAGATAACAAACATATTTTAATTTGTTATTAATTAACATAATTATTATGTCAAAATATCTTTCAAATATAAAAATAAAAAAGTAAGCACATGTTAACATAAGTCATAAATTCCTTAAGTGGTAATTCTATTTATTGCATACTCCCAAATTGTTTTCTAACAAACAATGGTGTAATTACAATGACAGCAAGTTCTTAAACTCAGTTTAGATGTAAAATTAAACTTTGCCAGAAGTCCAATTTAATTTTTCCAGTTATAGAGGGGAAATATGTACCGGAATAGCTTGCAGGGACTCACTGAATATTTTGACTTATAGAGGTTTGAGACTTTGAGTAATGGAGGTATTAAGGCTTGAAGACTGAAGGGAAGAGAATAAAACATTTTTTCGAGTTATGGAGGTTTTCAATTTATCAAGTTCAACGGTATAATGATAAAGAAATATCTCTATTTGCAGAATCAACCCACTTTCACTAGTTGAAATAACAGCATACATAGTGGAGCAGTACACCAATAAGAGAGATGCAATCACATTCCTGGAGAAAGTGGAAACTAAAGTTAAGATGAATGATGAAGCTCTTGCTCTGTGTAAGGTATGTAGCCTCACCATATATAATGAACTCTCATTTTCAAATCATAGCAAAATATATATCTATGTGTATATTACACCAATGGTATTTACAAAGGCAAAAAAGCAACAGCTTGTAGCTATGTTACTTTAATGTTGATTAGGTGAATAATGTTGGGCACCAATATACACCAGGTTCCAAATATGTTGGTTCTTTATATAAGCTAAATAAACAGTTTAGCTTTGTTCCAAAATAACATAATCCTTAAATTTTACTCAAACATTCCAGGTGCTTCAAGGGCAGATTTACTTAGAACAACTCAATGACCTGGACGCCACAGAGAAGATCATAGAACAGCTTGAAGGGTCTCTAGAGGATGCAGATGGAATCACCCCTGTGCATGGCAGGTTTTACAAACTCGCCTCAGAATATTATAGGTCATTGTATATTTTGATTAAACTGCCTCTAAAATTATGCTATTTATATTTAAAGCTGTGAATAAAAAAACATTGACAGCATTGCTGCGTTAATTCATCCATCCACTTCATAATATTATTCAAATGTACCAAAACAATTCTGAAAAGACAAAAATAATTATGTTTATTTGTGATAGTCATGCTGTCAAACATTCTGATCTCAATAATGATGGTGTTATTGTACAGTCAAGCACAAAACATTGTGAATGTATGTGAATATGTATTTTTCAATGAGCTTTAATAATAATAATAATAATAATATCTAGGGACATCTCCACACACGGCCATCTGATCCCAAAGTAAGCGTCAAGAGAGCTTGTGGTATGGTAACCAGACGGCTGATAAACTACATATATACAAAGAAGTATATACTTATATAAATATTTTCAATACCCAAACACAATACAAATACTTGTGCTCATCAAACAAATTTTTATTCTGCGTGGCAATCGATCCCACGATTCACTAATCACTAATTAACGGGCCAGTCATTATGTATTACTGATCTCATTTATTAGCGTTCGTTATCAACAAACTGAACGCAGAGCCGGAATGGTAATTTAATATTTTTATATGTAAGTACAGGAATACAACTTTTGCCTAACGTCGTGTGTGTACAGATCCTAATGTTGTCATTGGTTCAATTATTGTGATCAACATTGCGAATTTATTACGATCAACCGCAATAATAATTTCGTTAATAATGACTTCAAGTGGATTAATTAAAAATAATTGATTGCGCGTAATGAACGATATTTCTGCAAATTGCATTGTGATAATGAGAGACTTGTGGCGGTCATAACGGTAAACAGATTTCGCAGTATTAAAATAGGTCGTAACGCTTTTAAACGTCCAATCGTCCAATCTCCTCCAATTTATAATAACTGCACGAAAAATTTTTATACATTTCAGATGACGATTACATAAAACAACTTTTTTCCCTCTAAACATTTAATCTTACCATTTTTATTACCCACTGCTAGACATGAGTAAATCCACGCAAATAGAGGAATCCCAAGAATCCTGCACTACGCTCCATCCGTGCGGAATAGGAGAGATGCTTTGTAGCGGGTGTAAATGAAAAAATTAGCACTTCGGTAACCTTTAACTAGTGTTATACAAGGTTTAGTGATTTCATCATAGTGTAGTTATATGTTTAATGTTTAAATGATTACTATACATATGTCAATATATACATATTAAGACTGTATGCATATTAAGACAGCCAGGGCATGTAACTGTGGCGAGATAGACCGCGCACTACCGCGATCTGCTGGCGACGGGTTTAGTCGCCTCTTACAACACCCTGACCACTACCTTATAGTATAGTAATTAGTGCCGATGCACCTTAATTATACAAACAGATTACAAGCGACCATTTAATTTGCTCTGAGAACCGCGGACGAACTCTTCAAAATTTGACATCAGTGGTAGCGTTTCAAAAGTACTGATTTCAATTACGTTCGAATTACAGGTCAGAGTTATTGCGTTCAGCAAATGGTAGAAATGTACGTACGTCGTCCGAATCGTGGTTGTGGAGGACGCACTGGTCCAAATACGGACAATGACCTCCTTCGAATGATGCCACATAGTGAGCGTTGAACGGAACTTCCCATAGACCTGAAATGTATCATACAATGTATTCATTCCTTCGTAGATTTTAATATTTATGTAACTAATTCTAGGTTGATAATTATATGTAGTGTTGCCTATTCCATTTTGAATTTAGGGGATGTATGTATATTAGGACAAATTCGATCAAAATATTACATTCTTGGACATCGTGGTGTCATAACAATGAGGATATTTAACACAACCGCATTTGGCAAATGTACATTCTAAGCTGCCTGCGGTAGAATGTTACAACATTAGACAATAAATTATGTACCATTATTCTCGGGCGTGGTTATGAAGTAATACTTACTCTCAACAATATTAGAGGTTGTTACGCTTCTCTCGTGTCAACTTACTGGTGTGTTTGAAATTTTCTATTATTATTCCGTTCGATTCTTGTGTAGTTGTTACCACCAATTATTTATTTGCAGAGTTATTGACAGATATATTGAATTAGTTAAGAAAATGATTTTCATACTTCAACAAACTTTAGTTGTTCTTTTACTACCAAAATGTGTAAAGTTATGTATGTATAAAGTCATAATATGGAAAATAAGTAATTTAGCTATAAATAATATTCGAATTGTGTGTCTTGTACATAAACAGTATAAAATATAAGTGTACATAGGTAAATGTAGTACATATGAAACAGTAAGTTGAATGGACAACATGGCCCTAAATAGTATTAAAACCGCTTCTGTGATTGCGCAAAATGTCCTGAGGCAATAAGGGGCAAATATGAGGTCAAACATTCCAAGCCTCCGTCAAGATCCGTCCACATAACTGAACTCATAGGAATACCAAACAGCTTCCGGCGAAACGGAGCGGTTACAAAACATTGGCACCAAAACGCGCGAGCGGAAAATAGCAAAAAGGTCACATTGAAAGTAACCCGCGAAAATATTCGTGTTATCATTTCATCGATACTAAGGGGCATAACAAGATTCCAATGGAAAATCTTTTTCTCGGAAGCGTCATGGCAACCTTTGCTGTCATAGCAACATGTCAAATCGTGCTTTCTATGAATATGTCACGAATACAAACATAATAATATTATCAATTACTATCTGGCACGGCCAACGTTGTTTGCCATAGAATTTATTTCTAGTTAATATTTTGGTAATTGGAAAAGAAATATAACGTTAGGGTGTTTGATTGTTTGGAAAACGGACGACGTTTTAATTATTTAGATATTGTTCATATAAACATATTATTGTAAAATCCTGGTAAAAAAACTAGGTGGGGGTAGGAAGCTATTTTCGGCCATAGTATTTTTTGAGATCAGATCTACAATCTAAAAAATCCCAAATATTTATTTTATTAATTTAAGTTTTTGTATAGGATCACTCTTATTACTTAAGTCCATAAAATAGACTACGACCTATTCTCAGACCAAGCAAATATACACAAATTTTCTCATAAAAATCGGTCAAGCCGTGTCAGAGGGGTTCTGTCACTAACACTGTGACACGAGATTTTTATATACGAGTATTAAATGTTACCCATAACAAATATAACGAGGAATAATACAAATGAAAAAATATTTAATTCTATCAACTAAAAGACTGAATTAGAGAAACTGCAATTCAAGCAATGCAAGTAAGGAATCCTCGCATTGCGTTCTGCAATTCTCAACACGCATGCCCAGCATTGGGATAAAATTAATGATGCTCGTGTTATTTAATGAGACAACGATTTCTGAATCATAATGGAGAAATTTTCTAAACATTATATAGGTATATTATATTCAAAGTATGAACTGAACTAGGGCGCTAGCACCCCAGGCATTATCACCTAGCCCGGCGGGAGATATTCGCTAAACATCGTTTAATTAACGCTCTTTGTGTTTGTTAACTCACCCGGGAATGATTTAGTCGGGCAAGTGCCGGATTTGCACTCGTGGGCGATCTTGTAGTCTAACGTGTACGGCCAAACTGGAATCGGAAGCGGCGGCACGCCTACGGAACTGTCGTAAATATAGCCAAAGTCTTCTAGGACCTGCAAAATATATACACTTCTATACTTAGCTCACAAGACATATTAGTTAAGATTTATTTTTGCAGGAGTAGATGGAATTCCTTGACTGCGTCACATGTGTCCCGAAAACTACAAACTGGACCTCTTCAAATTTAATTTGAATAGGCATTTTTTAGGAAACAGCTTAGGCCACATAATTGCTTTACATCAGGCAAGACTGTGGTCAAAAGTTAGCCTATTTAGAATTTTAAAAAAGTCCTATTTGTATTATCTTACCTGGAATCACGGCTTAAACTGATTATTATCAGTCGCTGTTAATAAGACATACGAGTGTCAGGGGACATTGTGCCTCGTGAAGTCTTATTGTGTATCCTGTGAGCTCTGACAAAAAAAAAACCCTGGAATGTATTCGCGTACCTTGAACTGCGTGTTTCTGCCAGGTTTAAGGAAGGGTGCCCGCGCGCCGACAATTTCGCTGCGGGTAACGTTCGCGAATTGTTTCAGAATTTCACGCATACCGATCATCTCTCCTGCCCACTCCTCGTACCCTTTGTCTTGCAGACCTTGTTGCTGGGACACTGTGCCCGTCGCTATCTGTAATGTCAACCGTCAAATTGTAGGCGATACTATGTCATTGTATTCGTACAGAATTGAAAGTATTTTTTTCAATTTATCTTAACGTAATGTAACATCACGCCTATTATCCCCGAAGAGGTAGGCAGAGGAATGTAGAACACTATAACACTACACTTCAATTTATCTTTATTTCATAAAAATACTATTCGTTCTATTATATCATTCCACCCGATTCCGCTCGACATAGTAGATTTTTTAATAATGCAAGATCGTAAACTGAACATCACACCTGTAATCCCCGAAGAGGTAGGCACAGGAACGTTTCACCAGTTACCTTTATATTTTGCTATGGTGCTAGGTGGTAACGCTACTGCCATTCACCGGTCACAATCCAGACTCCCAGTCACTAGTACAAAGTCTAAGTCATAAAAATTAATAGTAACCGCCCGGGATTTGAATCTAGGACTTCTCGATCGGCAGTCGCGCTTACAAACAACAAAACCAACAAGACAGTGTAATAATACAAATTGTTCAATATTACAATTTTCAATAAATCTACTCCTGGTGTTATATATCAAAACCCACCCCCAAATCATCATCATTTTCAACCCTTAGGTATATCGTTCGGCATATGTATATGTGCGTTGGCAGACTCCATATGACGTTTTGCTTTTAAAGAATATTTTGTTTCACCTTATATATCAACCCAATAAAGACACAGAGTGATTAAACGTAGACGTGAACGTAAACACTCCAGAGGAGGAAAATTAAGATCGAATCCACTAGTAGGCTATCATTTTTTATAAACATATCACAGACGTAATATTTATACATGTGTAAATTTTCCCGACCCGATTCCGGTTATCGTCAGACTAGTGACGGTTAACCTCGCCGAGGCTTCCAAGCCGGCTTTAAAACACCTAACTGGCGGACGAATATGCACTGGGGCAGCATGGTGAAGTATTCCTGTCCTTACCCATCTATCGGAGAATTTTCCCTAATACCACTAACATCGAGCAAATTCGCTTCGTTTTGTTTAATTTAGTTAATAATTGCTTCATTATTAATCTAGGAAGATATTATTAAATTATTATACCTTTACAAGTTTTAGATAATACTGATGTAATTATAAGGTATAATTTCAGTATTATACGGAAATATAGTATAAAATACACAGATAGGTAGGTACATACGCAATAAACATATGTGCATATAATGTTAAAATGAAAGGCACAGCGAACACCGGCCTAGGCTCTAACCTTAGAAAGTGATTATAAATTATCATATACTAAAACACACCGTTACTTAGATACAAATGTTGCAAGTGTTATGTTCCGGCAGTATTATTTTAATTTGTATGCGCAAATTATTGGATACATTAATATTATGTGGAAATGTGCCCGTTATATCGCAATAGGCTCACCACCTATTCCATAGTGGGAAGTAAACGTAACTGGTAAAGCGTAGGAGTGTACTACACTCCTCTGCCTACCTCTTCGGGAATAACAGGCGTGATGTTACGTTTAATATAATGTGATAATGTCAAATTAAAAGCACAAATAACTACACTTCATGTTCTGAACGGTGTTACAAATACATAGAAACGAATTGAACTGAATTATCCTGCTTTTCCAATTTAAAATGATGGTTTATTAAATTTGGAGTTGGCTCTATAATCTCTATAATAGATAATAAATACTATGCACGTAATATATGTAATATAACTTAATACATTAGCGTAATTAAATAGAAAGGGCGACTCACCTCGTGTCCATCGTGCGCCAAAGCTTGGACCATGGCATAGTTGCTGAAAATTAATGGATTTTCATGAAAGCTCGGGCAATGAATTTTAGTATATGTATATGATACGGCAAATTAATTTTACCGCGCCCGTAGAGCCTCGCTCTCCGGCTCGCGTTACGCGACACGTTCATCACAGTCATATCACATGCATTGCCGTTAATCGTTTGTAATAAATAATGGATACAATTACTAAGCTGCAATTAATAGCGCTTTAATGTATAATTTCAAATTACCTAATCGCTTTACATACGTCATGAGATCGTTATTTGGGCATTAGTTAACGCTTTCAGGTATTTTTTTATAATGGCATTTATTGTTTATTGCACTGAATGTGCAGTAATTTGCAATTTACAACACATTTAGCATAATATCGACGTAAAAGAACTTCAGTATAAGAAATGTAGTAAAAAATTCCGCGTTAAGTTATAAACAAATGCGTAGCTTATTGCATTTAATTCACGAGAAATTGTAACTTTCGTTTACACTAGTAAAAATTAATTAAATTTAATATCAAAAGTACACAAAATATATATTTTAGTCTAAGTTTGAACGTGTACTAGAATCAGAATCATTCAGTAGGGTACTGCGGAGGTGGTCGCTAAGTTTTCCTACGATTAGAGGGAAGTTTAAAAGTTATATTTGCGACAAAAGGAAACAGGAAATATTAAATCGTTTTTTTTTCAGCCTGTGTTTAATTTTTTCTTTTTATGTTTAGTTGGCATGTTTAATTTGTTTTTTATGATCAGCATGTATTTTTAATACGTTTTTTATATTCAGCCTGTATGTTTAATTTTTTTTTATGTTTAGCCTGTATTTTAATTTGTTTTTTTAATATATGGCCTGTATGTTTAATTCGTTTTTTATGTTCAGCCTTTATTACGTGTAACTTCGTATATTCCATTACGTTCTTACTTGCATTTATTACCATGAAATAGAAAACGAATGTTACTTCAAACGGAACCGTGAATTTTTCTAAAATACATACATATGTATGTATTACTATTTTTAACATAAATCTACAACTTATAAACAGACAAAAAAGTATAAATTGTAATGGACACGTTTAATTGTATTTTATCTTGACGTAGATCATTTTATGGCAAACTTACATTCTTCTTACCGACCATATCACGTATTAATTTATTATAGGAACAAATATATCGTTAGAAACAATCCTAACCCAATTAATTAATGAGTTATATTTATCAAAATACATCAAACAGAACTACAGAATCAATTTTAAACTCGCACGACTAGCATCAAGAAAGAAGAAAACGTTTCCCTTGTATCATGACGGGGCTTAACAAATAATTATAATGTACTCCCCTCGAGCTGAACCGCCCGACGGTTTAATATGCCGTATACCTAAACAGACGCGCACACAAAAAGACATGAACGCAGTGCACGGCTCGCGTTTAAATATTCCAGTAATGGCGGCTATCCTATACTCGAAGGCATTCAAATTTAGCGCGAACCATTGGAACATTCAACATGCGTTGTTTTGTTGGTAGTGTGTACTTGATTCTGAGTAATTCCACAGAGTATTCTCATTTGCACAGCCACTTGCAATACCGATGCAACGTATAATTAACTGTAAAGGCTTTGCGTATAAGGACCTGTAAATATGTATTGAGGTTATAACGTCAGCCCCCTTACGGGGTAGACAAGGAACACCGTGGGCCTAATATGTCTATACTTAGACTTAAACTTCTTCTTCTTAAATCTATAGCCAACCGAATTTTTATCGTTCGTTACTAAACGAAGTACGGATAAATATATATGGTATACGTCATCATTTTATAAAACAACAGGCAGAGATACAACCGAGGTCAATGAACAAAGTCTCCTGGAGATGCTGTCATCACTTGGAAATTCACCAATACCTTGCCGGCATTTCAAGGAGACTTGTTTTTGTACACCGCACGACATCACTGTATTGAGTATTGCAAACAGCAGCGTACCGTTATATTTATTAATTAACTAATTATATTAATATATCGCCATGTCAGGTACTTAAGAGATAGACAGAAAGCATAAAGCGCCATATATATCGAGTCTCGCACATTTTACGTGTTTCTTCTAAATTCATTATTCTCTCTATACAAATTTGCCAGGTTCGAAGACTAACTCTCGCATCAGTAAGAACCGATCTGTTCGGTCGTGATAGATGTGTGTTGTTTATCGTTAATACTTTATTTGTTTATTAATACTCTCTATTGTGACACCTTTGTAATAAAGCTGTTACAACGCACTAATTAATGTCTAACATAACTTTAACAGATAATGCACAAGACTTACCTATATTCGTGGGACAAAAAGAAAGTCCCTCTGATCGGACAACCGTTGGGATTCGTCAGTTTGCCATTGAACACTTTCCTGTAGAGGTCGAAGTTATTCAAATTGACAGCGCCGTCAAACGTTAATATAATCATCTGGGGCGTCTAAAACAGTTTATGAATCGTTAAAATAAAAACAGCAAAATTTTCCATACCGAATATTCGGTGAAATATAGTCGAATCGGACATTGTCTTTTACGATAATCTCGTCCTTATTTCCTTTGCGTATTTACCGCTAAAATAACTATTGGAATAACTTTTTTATAGTAAGAAATATCCGCTTTATGAATTTATTAAATATTTAGGTGCTTTGGTAGTAAATTATAGAGAGGAAGGCAAATATATTATGTTTTCAAGCACATATCTTTCAGCGTTGTATTTTTTGCTCAAATGTTTAATTGTCTTCAGTAACAGTTTTTAAACTAAGTTTTAAAGTTGCAATTAGTATCTATAAAAAATTACACAGTCATTGCTTTGCTTTTTAATGCAGTTGGTTTTCAAACTACGCTAACAACAGGAAACGCTCTAATGAATACAAATGTAAATAATTGTGTGCCAACAGACACGACCACTGAATATTTATAATAAAAAAGAATAAAAGTAGTTATGTTACGTTTAAAATAAGTGTGAACACAATATGCATGCAAAACAATAAAAAAAACCTTCTTATACGAGAATATCATAGTTATTACGCAATAAGTGTTATGTAACACACGTAAATTAACATATACAAATTTAATCTTAACACCCATCCGAAGAACTCACACAATAAATGTGTAAGAGGTGTGTCGAACTCCTATATTCTTGTAAGAGGATATCTTATTTTGTGTTTTCAAGACATATCATGTTCAAGTGTCCCCATATATCAAAGTCAGACCTAAGCCTAAGCTTCACCAAATTTATTTACGACAGCTACATTTGTTTTTTATCGTGTGACGCGTAAGGTGTAGGAATCAAACGAATGCCTTCACTTCTTCATTGTCAAGTTTTTATATTGTTTTCTAACACAAATTTTATAGCATATGTTGACAAAGAGTCAAGATTGTGCCCTGATAGTAAGCGGTCACTGTTGGCTATAGACATTTGCAATAACAGACCAATCATTAACTCATTGTCAACCTCGAATGACTCTGCTAACGTTCTTTTAGTGTTTAAGGAACCCATTATATCTATCTATGTTTGATGAACCCTTTACATTGGCATTAATAATTGACGATGACTCTATTGTTCATATTGATGACTATATTGTTCATATTGATGACTATATTTATGACTATATAAGTCATAATCAGTTCGATGGCAGTTGAATCATTCGTAACCCTGACTCAGTTGCAGATCGCAAGCGATCTTTATAGTCGGACATGCTATGCACGACCGAGTCTTGATTGAGTCACCGCCACAAGCAAATTTTAATAACATTTCCGTATTTCACACACACACAGATCACGTGAAGCCTGTTTATTATCGTCCAGTAAGAATCATACAACCTTGTCAAAGACCTTAAAGTCTGTTTAAAACCGTCCTATACATAAGTTGGTCACCAACGCGTAGCTCTGCGAATCTGCACTGGAACACCATGGTAGAGCATACCGTACCGTGTTAGCTCCATGTATGGCATAGGGATTTTTGAGAACGAGACTCGTGTTTGTATTGTTCCATAAATAAGGGACCCGTGATCAACTCAAGATTTTGTAAGTAAAAATCAAACACAGAATCGAAACAGTATGTAAATAAGTACCTATATTACATAAGTATGTATATACGGAAAGTTATCTTACGTCTTCCGGGTCCAGACCACCGGGAATGAGAGTTCCATCTTTGGAGCAGAAGCAGTAGGGCAACGTACACGCCGCTGGATCGCATTTGACCGCCAGATCTAACGGCGCCTCAGTTATTGGGGCAGGTGCTGAAATTATCTTTATAGTGTCAATTTATAAACTAACCTAGATAAAAGTTCTGCATTGCAATGATGACCATTCATTATATTCCGTTTCATAATGAAATGTACATAAGTTAAAGTTATAAATAAAATAGGGCCCTGGGCAAAGCTTGTTGTTAGATGTAAGTAGATGTTACTTAGTTATAGTAAATTTTCAAATGCTTGTTTTTTAGCTTTACTTATAAAAGTTTATTTCGAATTTAACATTTATAGTCATATGTTATCAGCCTTAAAAACACTACATACAACATATTTGTATTAACATAAATGCTTTATACCAAGACATTATCATAATTATGCTTATTTCACATTTTGAGGGTCTGAGCTAATAGCCACTATGGTATTATTTTTTATTAAAATTTATTTATATAAATCTCGTACATCTTTACGGGGCTATTGCTCATTAAAAATCACTTAAAATTCACGTAATGTGATTACCTTATAATTCACTATCATACAAAACGCGGCAAACCTCGTCAAATCGGAGAAAAACACTTGTGGAAACAGAGCAACAATTTTCAAGCGTTTTCAAACCAAAACCCTGAGTTTATAGATGGACAATACGAAATTTCCTTGATGTCCCTAGACTTACTTGTAGCGATCGGACCGCATCGCGCCTCCGCCTTGAAAGTGCAGTACTTGCTGATGTCATCGAAGTATAAACCCGAGGGACATCTGTTTAAGTATGGGTAGCCGTCCACGCACTGAAAATAATTTATATTAATAGAGGAGATAGTAATTTTGAAATTGATTCCGTTAGCTTCCGTTTTCAAAATTCTGATGAATTTTCATCAAAACGTCTGTCAAGCCAATAGTCAAATATTTGTATCACTGAGCTTACATGCTTCTTCTACAATAACTTTAAAATTCGGATTAGTAAAACAAACAATAAAAATATATAAATGGAGGCGTATTTACATACTGTATTTATTACACTCAATACAAATAGTATTGATTGTATTTATAATTAACGATAATATATTGGGGTCATTGAAAACTAAACAAATAAATAAATCAACACTGTCGAAGAAATAAGTAAATATTTTAAGGCACGTTTAATTAACCCCAGCGAACATTTCCGCGCGTCTGATAATAATGGAAGGTCGGAAGAGGAAGGTCAGATCGGAATCACGTTTTCTAAATACCAGAATCTCTGTGTTCTCAAGGTGGGGAGCCGAATAGACCCTGGCCCTGAGCTAGGTCTAATCTAGGCCGCGTAAATGTCCTTAGTATGCATAATGTGTACATTAATTTACCATACATATAGCATTTATGCGTATTGACAAGCATCTTAATGAAGAAGACGCCACTTAAGAAAATTTACAATGTGAGGAAAGTTATTTGCATCGGCATTTCGTAGTTACGAGTGCGTACGTATTCTAACGCTTTATGATAATTCGCGCGTATATTTGTACGAAGAGAATAAACAAACTCATTTCGCGACTCGTAAGCATGACGATTCAAAGTAACGAGATCATTTTCTAATGCAAAATCTCTTATATAATGGACGCTATGGGTAAGTGATTTAACATATACGTCGTAGTTGCTTATACGTCCAATTCCTTAACGCATTATAGACGGAAATGCACCGCGTAATTGCTGTGTTGCATAAGATCACGAATGCAAAACACGGACATGCAAAAATATGTTTTGGAAGACAACAACTTTGTACTGATTATATTTTTTCTTTACTAATGTACAAAGGAACGTTTTTGAACGACACGGTTAAGAATTTAAAACGCAATTAAATGCATATGTTAATATAATTCTGGCCCACAATAATATAATTCTGAGATTCCAAAACTGTATTAAAATTCTTGGAAAAATCTGGAACATGTCGACACGCGTGGAGTGAGATTCGATATACGAGTATTTTAATTAATAAAGATAAAATAACATTCAAAAACAATAAATTACTGTCCATAATTTGGCTATATTAATACTTAAAATATAGTACTAACGCTCGACGGACACACTGACACATATGTAGTCTGTTATCTGTACCTACTTTAAATTGTACTATAAGCATCCATTTTAAAGCTGAAATATTATCGACTATAATATGATTAACTTGGAAGTAAACCCATCATCATCAGCCTATTTCAGTCCACTGCTGGACACAAACCTCTCCAATAGCACGCCACTGAGCTCGATCTTTAACCAACCCATAAACATCATAAATTTCGCAAAATGTTAAATTTTGTTTCATTACATTCACTCCACACAACCGCTAAAATACACAAAACACAATACAAGGGAGCTGGGTAAATTACACAAATTGCTTCCGCGTTACATACATGCATGCATACATTTTAATTACATCATGCTAAAAATTAGCATAAACAGAAATGAATGGCCATTGTGGTACGACAGTCCCTAGTAATATGAGTTAGTACCAAATATTCAACACAATAACTCCTGACATATTGCTTGGAATAAATTATTAGTAAAATATAATAAATTACTGGAGATCTCAACAAGGATTTTAACTTCTAAAATCCTCGTAAGCAGTCCACAAGCCACAACCCCGAACCACAGCCTACACGGTACATGTGTGGTCTACATTAATATCAATACAAATAAAATTCTAAATCCTTTGATTGATACTTCAGTCGCTAGCAATGAAAGCATCACTAAACTGTTATAAATTACTAAGGTATAAAAAGTTAAGAAAACCCCGGTAAGCAATCGACAAGCCAATGTAAAACCCAAAACCATTGGACAGCATCATGATTAAAAGAAATTAAATTCCACGGGTCTTAAACGACGCATCAGGCCATGGAATCTTAGCTGCCCATGTCTCCTATAAATTTATTCCGAGTAAAAATATTATTATGACGCTAAGGGCTTGGCTATTTTCTCAATATAAGGATTTCTCAATGTAGAAATAACCCGGACCTCGTATTTCAAAGTGATGGTAAACATAAATTCTCTACAGAAACATGATTGTAGCAACTTTAACCTGACACCTGACAACGGATGTATAGTGGAGATCCTCGCTTCAAGTATGTATTAATGAAAAATTGTATATAAGTTTAAAATCATTTATGGATTACTACAATGTATGAGACTGAGATATCGTGGATAAAACATAAAATTGACGCTAAGAATGTATAATAGAAGACGCAATAAAAGTTACCGATACTGCTGTAAAGGTATACTAAAAACAGGAAAAAGTATATTATATACATTATGTATTAGTATTATAGTCACCAAATAATAAAGTATTAATATTTTTGACGTTTTTAAATATTATAATATTTCTGTTGTATAACATTGTATAAACATTGTAATAGTGAACATGTGTTAAATTATATATCATACACAAATGCATATACACATGTACATGCATATACACAGGCACATGTATTACATGCAGGGCAAAAACAACAGTCGCGACAACTCGACAACAGACCTCCCCTCACACTGTTCACGCAATTTTACACTTGGGTCTAATAAACACAATACGCCTGTTAAGAATACTAAATTGCGAAATGCAAATCGCTGCTTGGTATTTCGTACACCAATTCGAATTAAATTAAACTTTTGTAATGTCATCTTGTTATATAACTGAAAATATTTCATAACATCAAAACGTACAAAAATGTCCGTGGTCATAGTTCGTATTACCCCCACCTTTGTATCGTATCATACAACTCATGTTGCACGGATGAACGCTACACGAGTACGTATTCAGTAACAATAAGGTAGCTATTAATAGTTTTCCTTTCAAATAATTTATCGGCCAAGTATTATATTATTTAATATCGCGAGTTGCGTTACACGCGAAGTAGAAATAAAAGTATTAACGACGCCAATCCAGTTTCTCTGTACGATTGAAAACCAGTTGGACCAGATACCGAAATGTCAGTTTTACGTGTAGTTATATTTCCTCGGCGATTTCCCGGTTCGAACAATACAATCTGTGTCAAAATGTAGACCAATTAATTGTATTAAACATTTGACAATAAAAAAGGTCAGAAATAACACAAGAGAAACTTCTCGAGTACTGAAAGATTTATAAACTCTGTCAAGGTACTGGTTAAATAATTATAGATTTGAATTCTTGGTCGAATCAAATTAGGTACGTTTAGATCTGTATTAATTATAGTTATTGAGGATAATTTTATTTGAAAAATAAAGTAGAAGTATTAAAAAGAATAAACATATTTGCGCGCATAGATTATATATAATTATATGCATTTAACTTTTTCTTATTCATTATAAAAACGTTGCAAACTATATTACATAAAATTTTCACTTCACGTGTGAGACGCTTGAATTAAAAATAGCCATAATCTTTCCCGGACAGCATCGTTGACTGAGACGCAAACGTAACTGGTGAAACGTGGTAGTGCACTACACTCCTCTACCTGCTTCTTTGGGGATTATAGGCGTGATGTTTTTATAATCTTTCCATAAAAACAGATTTAGAATTAACTTTCCTTTTTGTGGCGAAAATTAACATTTTTTTTTCATTCACGCCTGAGTGTTGTGCCTACACCTCCACGGATCAGCTGTTATGATGTATGATGTCCCGTCATGGAATATGTGGTGAGCCTATTGCCATACACTGCGTATAAATCCAGACTCCGATCCACTACCAGGTATTTTGAGTTAGAAGAACATGATTGTACCCGGCCCGGGAATCAAACCCAGGATCAAGCCTTCAGCTGTCTCGCTTGCAAGCACTCGATCAATAAGGCAGTCTTTGTAATACTACGTTAATAAAAAGTAACTTACTTGATAAAACCGCCTACATGTTGCTGGGTCTGCAAAATTACCGTTGCCCTGTGTCCCTTCAGGACACACGAATTGTTCAGGTGCATCTTTGTCTTTTTGAGAGTTTACTGTATAAGAAAAGTATATTTTATTCCAAATTGCAAACAATCTCAGATCGATCAAGAACATATCAAAACTTCTCAGAACAGAGTAAAAAACGTTAAAACGAATACGAGTACCTATATGTATGTAAGCGTACTGCGTACTCATTAATACCAATTAAAAATACCTACTATAACCTTTGCAAAATGTATTTGGTTTCTTTACAAAATCACAAATAACCTTTTTACATTAAAAAACGATTATAACTTAGTGATAACATGTAAAGCGAAATTTTAAACACTACAAATGTTTAACAAATGTGCCAGTAGAAAAAGTTAAATAGATGTTTTCGTAAGCATTCCGAGCGCTAAATATTCGTAGCACGTTCCTACACAAATACACTTCGATGTCCTCCAAAACATAAAATTTAAGGACGGCGACACTTTAACATTACGTATACTGAGATATTTAGGTTTTTTTACATAAAAAACAATTCAAGCGATTGTTTCAATTTTCTTGTCATCGGTAATTGAAAATATTTAATAGTCTCCTATATTAAGTTATGCAGGAATTTGAATAGATGATTTTGTAATGATAATCAATCATTTACGCATCAAAGGTAAAAACATTACAAGGTCTGATTTTTTCCAAGAAACGAGGCAACTGATATCTTTTTTTTTAATATTTCAAGCTTCTAATCAACCAGACGACTAAATATGAGCAAAACTTTAAAATACCTAATTTAGTTTTTTTTTGTTACCGTACTATCCCAACCGTATTAATAGAAACTTTATAAAGTATTTGTATAAAACTAAGTTGAATATTACATTAATTTACTTCAAGCCGACGAATTATATACGTACGGTTGTCAATGATCGTACAACAGGAAATTACTTATCAACAAAACCTTTATCAATCTCTTTAGCTATTCTCTCAGCATTGTCATAAACTACAAGTGCCTCGTTTTTCGTAGTAATGGCAAAATAAACAATTGAATGTTGTTTGTCATTGTACAACATATTTGTGGACGTTTGTTCATTCACAGCACGAGTGGCGTGTTGGCGGCCACAAAAACCCAAGTCTCCCCGAGAGGCCGAATCCAAAAGTTTGTTAGTTAGGTTACTCTATAAATAAAATTGTTAAGAATTCAAGCAACCTTAAGTACTTCGTAAACCTGTCTCGTTAAAGTTACCTAGACGGAAACTTAAACTGGCCTGAGCGCGATGCAAGTAGGTACCTACCTCCGTCTTTTGCCGAAAACAACTAGCGAACATTCGTCATATTATAATATGCAGTTAAAGATGTATTGACATTAATTGGAATACCCAGAATGTAGGTATTCATTTTAATGTCAACATCCTCCTCAACATATGCAATTGCTGGTCACGTTTCAATGTCAAGTGAAAGAAAGAACGCGCTCGACGAATCGTAATTACCTAAGTGAGCCCATACATAGCTGCGATCCAATATCGACCGCTTTCTATAACGATAATTTTATCACTAGAAATTTGGTAATAAAACCTCCTAATGTTAAGAGAGTTACGAATAACATTATAACACAAAAACGATATACCGTACAATCGTTCTTAGTCATTTATAATTGCAGATTACTTTTATTAGCTTTCACCGAAAACGTATTCATTTGTTTCTTGTTACGTTTCGATTATAATTATCAATATGCTGCTAAAGCAATGAAAACAATCACTACCAAAGCATTACCCACATCGGAACACTTGCATAATCTTACGAATTACTAGCGAACAAGTCAATTTGTACTTTTTACGACACGATTGGTTAAAATTGAGCTATAAAAAGAGGGTTGTTTTACGAATTGATAAACACGAAAAGCTTCAACTAACCGTTCACTAATATGGCACAAAAAATAATTAATCGCGTATACGCGGCCATGGCGGCGCGCACACCGTTCACTCTGCTAAATGGCGATACAACTCCTTTCACCATCGCGTACGCACTGCCAAGTCCGCGGTGTCGGTCTCGACGCTGCCACCACCAACACGAGCGTCTACGACCTGTCTGCAGCCGGCTTTCTCCTTTTCAACCACATTACACCTCAGACAAATACATAACGTTATATATCGTCGTTAGAACATGAGAATCTTACTTTCTGATTCATCCCACAGCCAAAATGTCATCGTGCTTGCGGCAATTACACGAGAATTCAAAGTTTATCCGTATTTTAATACGTCTAAGCAGGGCCAATTACCGCTTTATACCAGGTCCTGTGTAGAACCCTCAAAACGTAAAAATAAACCTTAGAAAATGTTGATAACTTCAACGCAAGCTCCTTACAACTAGCACCAAAAGCTTGCTCGAAGTTCTCGCCAGGTGGTCAGAATAATGTGATTTTCCGTGACTTCGTAATGTGACTTATAACATAATACCTTGACGGTTACCCTTCGACTTTTAATTCTGATTGTTTACTAACACATACGTGACTTTTAAAAAAAAGACTTCTATAAGTGTAGGTATGTCATATTGTTAGGTATATAATATGTGTTCAAATGTAACAAAATGTAAATTAAACATGATAAACGATGTACAAATATATTTAGCTGCAACTCATTTTCGTATTACAGACACGAAAATAATCTTTCTTGCCAGTTGTTATTGCTAAGTCAATCATAATTTGTAGTGGATTAGAAAATGTAAGGTAAGAAAAAGGAAATATTCATAAGGAGGACGCCGACACGGAGGGATATTGTACATTTTATGGTAAATACGGTCAATCTCTTCGAAGCGCTGGTAGCCCTGGCGCGATTACATATCACAAGAAAGTTTGCGCATTACTTATATGTATAGGTAATCGTAAACAACAAATTTCCAGTATTCTATTTCGCTTTAGACTTTTGCGCAATACGTAAATCAGTTTGTCGTGATTAATGTCAGAGACCATAACAATAATTTTAAAACCTGTGATTTATAATTTGGACATTCCGGTAATTTGTCCAGGAGGAAAACCTATGAGACATACGTCACGGGTACTCCAATAGCTTAGCGTGGGGGGGGGCGATAGGCGCGGCCGGCCCCTGGCGTCACTTTTAGGGGGCGGCAAAAGAGTATCAGAAGCGGCAAAAAAGTTTTGCTCCTCGAAAACTTCAAATATAATAACTTTCGACGAGGCGAAGGCGTTTTTTTTTTCTTTGCTCGTCGACATTTTTTGAAGGATAAACATATAAACTGTAAACGAGGCGACGGCATTTTCCTTTTTTTTGGTCATCGACATTCTCACCAGGCACGAGATACAACTTTTAAGGGGGCGGCAACATTTTCTTCCGCCCCGGGTGGCTGAAACCCACGCTACGCCACTGGGGCACTCACAAATAAGTTGTCTAGTTACCTTCATGAAACATATATTTAATTAAGGGATAAAGTGTATACATAGCCTTTATGGTGTTTCGATGATATAAAGCCTGACTTAGCGTAGTAATGAAGTCAAGCATGAGGTAATATTGCCAATTGCCATTGGTATTTTGTGAGTCATTAGCATTACACATATCGTCGCAAGATTTATTAATATTATATTTGTATAGTTCATATAAGTAATTTGTAATTTGGTGGACTCTAACGATTGTGACGAAGTTTTGTATTTAGATAGTCATTTACTATTAAAATTAGTCTAGGTAAGGTGATAATCCTTTGTCATATATTTATGTACATTTCATTAATATTTTTTTATAAGTACCTCATTCCATTTAATGTTGGTTAAAAAGCTTGGATATACATAATTAATAATCAATCATCTTTATATGCAATGTAAGTCATTAAAAAACCAATGGCGCTGCTTTACAATGTAAGATATTTAAAAACAGATGGCGCTGGTTCACTTTGCTATCGTTAATTTTAGGTAACTATTTAAATAAAGCTGTGCATTATATGATTTTTTAATTATATCTTTATCTTCTTATGCAAAACTTTACCCAGAGGTATCCTTAGAGTCGTTTTCGAGCAAACAAATTTATATTTATAATAATTGCTCGATTAGGTTAAGTTAAGAATATTATCATCCGAGCAAAGATCATTTGCCCTGCTGGTGACAAGATAACAAGGCGTTTTATCATTAATTATTAAAAATATGTAAAGCAAACTCACGCAACAACTGTAGAATATTAGTAAAAATAGTGATAATATAACCACTACTATAACATAATCATGCCACATTGTTGGAAAAATGCCTATGAAAACAGTTAAATTAAGTAAATTGACAAAATAATTCTGGTAACACTTTCAGACTGACGTGTCGAAATTGAAGTGACACTTTTGACGTTTTAAATACATCAATAATTGTGAAAATAGTTAATGAATATGATAATATTTTATAATACTTTATTATTAAAAAGCGTTAATTAAACATTTCTCCTCTGTACAGCTAATTCATGGCCAAGCATTTCTTCCTTAAAAATGTCGACTTTACGTGAACGACAACTAAGTAAGATTTTGTTTCATCTAATGTTTCGTTGGTCGCAAACTGTAGACTTTAACTTTCTTTCGTGTTATAGATGCACTCAAGCAAATGCTTAATTTGAATATTCCACTATCAAAGGAATTGGCTACGGAACCGTCATGGAAAGTACTGATTTACGACAGAGCTGGTCAAGACATAATTTCGCCATTGATATCTGTGAAAGAATTGAGAGATCTAGGTGTGACTTTGCATATGTAAGTTTTTCATATATAAAAAATGTTAGTCTCTTACAACTACATAAAAGTGCTTTTATTTTTTCTTGTGATTAAAAATCCATTATTGTTTTCAGCCAGTTACATTCAGACAGGGATCAAATACCAGAAGTACCTGCTGTTTACTTTTGCGCACCGACTGAAGAGAATCTTGGCCGTATTGCCCAAGATCTAGACAATGGCATTTATGACCAATATCATTTAAACTTCATAAGCCCAATTACAAGACAAAAGTTGGAAGATTTAGCTGCATCGGCACTGCAGTCCAACTCGGTAGCGAATATAAATAAAATATACGATCAATATCTAAATTTTATATGCCTTGAAGATGACTTATTTATTATGAAACATCAGCAATCTGACTCTTTATCTTACTATGGTAAGTTAACATTGAAATCTCTCATTCTTCTCTCTTTTAAGGACTTAACTCTCTTAAATTATATGAGTAATTGAAGAGCCACAATGCATATATTGTAATTAATGTATGAATCCCTTACTTTTATATTTGTTGTTATCTCCTAAGCAATTCAATTTTGACCTGTTATGACTTATCTATACTTTGTCACACTACTGTTGGATGATAATAATATGTTGACTAATGAATTCCTGTAGAAAAATACATTGACCAATCGATCCTAAGTATGCTCACAAGAAATAGGCTTTTTATGAATAGATTGAGCTCATCATATTGAAATTCTTTAATGCTCCATTTATTTGGAAATCCTTAAAGCTTAAGCATGCATATGAATTTATTTAACAACTCACAGTTTAAAATCCAATTACTCGATTGGGTCAAACAGTTGACACTGATATCTCTAAGAAGTAGTTGAGGTACTGTAGGTCTGCATTTTCTTATGTAAACCCATCAAAATGGTACAGATGTGCACTTGCTTAGAACCCAAAGTATGTTACTAGTACATCAGAAAACAATGTAGAGGGCTTAAAAGCTATAAATATAAATAGGTTTATTATACATATACAGCGTCATTGGTCTTGTCGGTTGCAAGTGAGACTGCGGATTGTGAGGTCCTGGATTCAAATTCCAGGTCAGGCACTATCAGATTTTTTAAATTTAGATTTTCTAGTATTGGCTTGGAGTCTGGAAATGTACTCAGTGTATGGCAATAGGCTCACAACCTACTCTATAGTGGAATATAAACATAACTGGTGACATGTGGGAGGGTACTGTTTAGTAAACACTCCTCTCCCAAGTCATTGGGGCTTACAAGTGCGAAGTTATGGTTATAGTATATACATATGTATAGTAATTCTAGCATAAATATATTTAATATCATTTGATACTTACTTGTCCTTGCATTATATATGTAGCATGTCTTAAGTATTATATTAAGGACATTGTTCTGTAGCAACTGCAGTTTTTTAATTATTTTGTTTCCAGCCATTAATAAAGGGGATACCAAGGATACTGAAATGGAGGCCATTATGGATGATATTGTTGACAGTCTGTTCTCTGTATTTGTTACACTTGGTCAGTATAATAGATCTTTAAAAATTTGTGTATATTAATTAGGGTGTCACAAAAACAAATATTTTTTTACAACACATACCCTTTACTTTTTTCGTTTGGTGCTAAAATGACTAAAATAAATTTAACATACTTCGAATAACAGCAACATGTACGTGACGTAAAAACGTAACTGGTGAAACGTGTGAGTGTTCTACACTTCTCTGCCTACCTCTTCGGAGATAACAGACATGATGTTACGTTTATTTATATGTAACAATGTACTACATAATACATTTTAAAAACTCTCTTTTTTATTTACCAAACTTGAATTAAGATTTAGCTACTTACTTAATATTTCCATACAAATTCTTAATTCATAACTTTGAAGATAAGTCGGTATGGGATAACATTAATGAATCACAGTTACATTTGTTATTTAAGCTTTTGTGGTCAAATAGAAAAAAAATAGAGGGTATATGTATCTAATATTGAAAAAAAAATTGTGTTATTTTATTGTTATTAGAATAAATAATGTTATGAGAGTGATATTTGTTATCTCTTATTAACAAATTTTAATAAAGCTGCCAGAAGCTTTGGTTCTTCAAATTTGCAATATAAGTCCTAAACCATATCACAAATTGATGTTTGGTGAAGTAAGTGGCAGACTATTTCACACAGCAATTATGGCATATTTTGATCTATAGAACGATCAAAACCATGCACATATCTAACATATTGTTTTATCAATAGGGACAATAATAAAATTCGTTAAACTGTAAATCCCATATTGGTGTCTAATATAGTTATTGTCTCAATTTTGCAGGTAATGTACCAATAATAAGAAGCAGTAAAGCCAATGCAGCGGAGATGGTGGCTAAAAAGTTAGACAAGAAACTCCGTGACAATCTGTGGGATGCGAGGAATAATCTTTTCCATGGCAACACGGGCCAGGGTGGCTCTTTCAGTTTCACACGGCCCATGCTTATATTGTTAGACAGAAACATGGATATGGCAACACCATTACATCACACATGGACATATCAAGCTTTGGCACATGATGTACTGGATTTATCATTGAACAGGTTCATTAACATTAATATTCATAGGTCATATTGTATTATGTACATAGATAAAATATAGAAATGAATCAACAGATTTAATCAGAGCACTAAAAACAAATTGTATGACAATGGTGACCTATCATTTTTTCAGTCTAAACTTGAATTTAACATATAGAATATTTGTATTAGCTACAGCTCTAAAAGGTTTTGTTCCTGTTAGATATGGAATGATCTACACTGTGAAATGTTTTTGCTTCATTAATATTAGATATTGCCTGAGTGACTTGTGGTTAATTTGTCTTTATGTCTAAAATGAAGCACAAGGTCTCTATAATATTATAAACGATAGATAGTAATTATCGTATAATATTGATATTTAATATGATATGAGTATCATAGTTTACAAGTTAACATAAAGAAATATTGTAAAATGGCTTTGATATGAATGATATAGTTTACAAAAAAATATTATTACTTTTAGGGCCCTAGTGCCAGAGAGCAATGCAAGTACTGTGCCAGGACAGAAGGCGAAATCCCGAATATGTGACCTAGACTCAAAAGACCCATTATGGAATGAACACAAGAGTAGTCCATTTCCGACTGTAGCCGAAGCTATACAAGAAGATTTAGATAAATACAGGTAAATAAGACTCCATAACTTATCCCAATGCAGTATCTTAAGGATATGTATGATGAAGTACATCATCATCATCAACCTATCTCCGTCCACTGCTGGACATAGGCCTCCCCAATAGCACGCCACTGAGCTCGATCTTCCGCTCTTCGCATCCAACCGCTGCCAGAAAGTAAAGTAAACAGATGAAGTACATAAATACTCGCAAATATAAATTCAAGATAGAAAGTCATCAATCATCACATAAAGATTTTTATTCTTCCACTGTGGGTCATCTCAGAGAATGAATAGGGTTAAAGTCAGTCACCTATGCTGACCAAGTATGGTTGTAGTGATCTTAATTTGTTTTTAGATATCACCTAATTTACATTATATACCTAACTTTTTTCAGGAGTTCAGAAGCAGAGGTAAAAAAATTGAAAACTTCAATGGGATTAGATGCAGACAGCGATGTAGCACTGAGCATGGTGAATGACAACACACAGAGACTGACCAGTGCGGTGAATTCTTTACCGCAACTGATGGAAAAGAAACGGCTTATTGATATGCATACTACTATTGCTACAGGTAAATATAATTGTGGGCATACAACATTCAATAGATCACATGTACAGTGTTATATGTGTACAAAATGTGATGTATGTATAATTCATTTAATATTGTAATATGTAGATGCAAATGTATGAAGTACCCGTGGGCGCCGCCAAAGGAAGGTGTATCTGAATCTGCACGTACTATTAACCAATATAAATATAGAACTATATATAGCATGTGGATAACAGAGTTGCCAGTGTTTTGTACTTTTTCTAATGCATTACATACATACATTCAAAAAGCATTATCCTCATGTTGGTTCAGGCAGGTCAAAAATTTGTAATTTTTCTATGTACTTTCTTTCCTGACAAGGGGGCGCTATTGCACTCCATTGCACCCTGCTGCCGGCGCCCATCGTAGTACCTCTCTGAAACATTTGTAATAAGCCTAAGGGATATCAGTTTTAGTAGTTGTTCCATAACCATAGTAAATTTATTTATTTATTTATTATTATTAACCTATTATTGTTGTCTGATGTGTAAGCAAATTAAATTCCAAAAAACCTTAAAATGTTAGTGAAGGTTTTTAATTGTTTCTTTTAAATGTGTTGTTGTAATTGTTTACATTTGAAATGTGTTCTGACTGATTGTAATAAATTACAGCCATTCTTAATGCAATAAAATCTCGAAGATTGGATTCGTTCTTTGAGCTGGAGGAGAAGATAATGAGCAAAAGCAGCCACGTGGAAAGCAAAGCTGTTTTAGACTTGATAACAGATTTTAGTGCTGGCACGGAAGAGGATAAAATGAGACTGTTCATCATATACTATCTGTGCACATCACAGATACCAGACGACGAATACAAGAAATTTGAAGCTGCTCTATTAGCGGCTAATTGTGATGTACAACCGATGGCTTATATGAAACGATGGAAGTATGTAGTTTTCATATTGTCTTCACAGTATACATAATGTGTTGGATTGGTACTGATATTGAAAGTAAATAATTGACAACATTAAAAATACATCTTTATAAGGTGATTTTAAATGTGAATAATTCAGTGAAAAGACCACTTATTCAACATAAATCTACAGATCCATTGACAGCATTCCATTGAAATGTGTGTTCACTTAAAATAACTAGTTCGTTCCTCTACTACTTAATATCACGCTTGTAATCCCCGAAGAGGAAAGCATAGGAATGTAATAAACTCTCACGTTTCTCCAGTTATATGAGCCTATTGCCATACACCGGGCACAAATCCAGACTTCGAGCTAGTACTAAAAATATCTACAAAAAAATTCATGTTCCAAAAAGTCAGTAGTACCCGGGATTTTAAACTCAGGACGCCACGATCAGTGGGCTTTACTAATTCCATGATATAAATTTTAACAATTATTTTTTTATATCACTATGATCATAAATTCCACTATTTCCTATTATACATTAAAATCTACATTCTAGTTAATCAACCAATTTCTTTGTATGTTCAGAGACAAAAGTATTCTTATGAATTTATCTATGTTACAGGGGTTTTTCAAAACTGGTCACAGGCCAGTACGAAGGCGGCGGTACCAAAACCGTATCGATGTTTTCTAAGTTAGTATCCCAAGGATCGTCATTCGTCATGGAGGGTGTCAAGAATTTGGTTGTGAAAAAGCATGTAAGTGTAATTTCTTAAAAATATTCACGTTAAATGCATGATTTTATTTCTACGTCCAAAATTATTTAAATAAAATTTGATACCAATTAAATGCAATACGGCAAAATAAATGTTCGTCTGACTTATACTGGCCAACCGAATCAACGGATAACGGCGGATTGAAACCACCAAATCCAATTCAAGTGATTGGGAGGGAAATTTTGTGTCAATCATGATCCCTTATGAGCATCCCACCGTTAGCATAACGTGCACCGGTGTGGAATAGTAAATGAATATACAAATATTTACAGGACATTACCACACAATAAATATTTATTAAACATACAAGGCGATAGGTAGGTAGTTAATAATGTAGCAATATCCGACGGCAGAAGTTGCCAGTGAGTCGCGCGGTGGAGGCGGCGCTGGCGGGCGACGGCGCGGAGCTGACGTGGCTGGACCCGCGAGGCGCGCGCGCCGACGGCGCGTCCCGCGCGCGCGCCGCTCGCTCTCCGCCGCCCGCCGACGCCGTGGTGTTCATCGTCGGCGGCGGCAACTACATCGAGTACCACAACCTGCTCGACTTCGCCAAGGTGACATTTCATTTTAGAAAGAAAAAACCTCTCTATTGCTTCTGTTACTATTCTAATAGCAATTCTTGGATTGTTGTTTTTCAATTAGGAAAATTTTGTCCTTCGTTATAAATATATATCTTCACGCCAGATCCCGTCTGGGTCAGGCAGTGTGAACAGAGTGTTAAATACCTGTATACTTCCAAATCTTCTTCATTATCTTTAATAAATATAAAGCTCTATTATATATCAACGTCCCGTTTCTGAATAATTAAACCAATGCTGTGGCATATGCACGTAATTCGACACGTGTTTCTAATTAATAATAGTCTAGTTGTGTACCTCAGTTAATAATAAATTACACGTCCACACCATTAATGGAACAATCTTTAAACTGGAGCTCGGTTAGACATCAGGAGCAGTCACTTACAATTGTTTGTTATTTTATTCCTTCTCTGTCTTGTCATCGCTGTTAAGATTTTTATTTTGCCACTTTTGACTAGTATATCTTTGTCGTCAAATGCCAATAAATTTATTCAACAACAAACATAACCCAGGTGACACGGACACAACAATATTAGTGAAATAAAAAACGTCATGGAAGTTCAGGGAACAATGTACGAACTGTTAATTTTTTTATTCCCAAATTGATTAACATTAAACTATTTTTGCAGCAACAAGCCACAAATGGTATTTCAAGAAAAATAATATACGGCTCTACGACTCTTCCCAACGCTTCTCAATTCCTGAAACAACTTTCACTGCTTGGAGAGGATATTCATTGAACATTCCTGTGGTACGAGTATGATAGCTATTGTAAAATATAATTGCAGTTAATGTATTTGAATCTGTCATATTATTTAATATGAAACAAGTATAAGATTATGATTATAAATGTTATGATGAAATAAAAGAGGTTTGTGCAACAAGTTAGCTTTTTATTTACAATGACATTGAAAATAGAGCTAACACATCTAGTGTCTACTATAATTTTTGATTGTTTAGAACAAGAAGTATAAAATCTAAATCACAAGATCGCTAGTTTCATAGCAATCAGATCTCAATTCACAAATTATCATAAAATAGACTTTCTCATTGTCATTTATTGTAGCTATTGATAGGATTTAAGAATGAAACGTAACAGTTTCACAACCGAACCAAAACAACACAAAACTACTCGCGTTTAAATTACCAATATAGCCCTTAAACTATTGTGCTAAATAAAATGATATAGTCACTAAACAAAGTATGGAGTTGTCACAAAAAAATACATAGTTTCAGTTTTCAAGGAACTTTAACGTTATGTGCATAGCATAAAGCAATGCACATACTGATTAAATATAATAAAGATGTACATATTCTAAAATGTCTAACAGATATAAGAATATTCATTACTTGATCATGATATGATTTTGGCACAGTAAAAAGTAACAGTATTTGAAGTATTCCATTATACATTAGGCATTTATTATTTGCAAACTTTCATGAAATACACTTCCAACTACATATATTTAAACCCATAAATATAAAGGCGTCACTGTTTAAATAATTGACTCAACAAAATAGATTGGAGTCAATTATAGTCATGAGAAAAAAAGAAAAATGTTACATAGCAATTGGCTTACTGTGTTATCAGAAAATATAAATATTCAAGAGAACTCCAAAAATACATGAAGCCATAGGCATAGATAAGTTTAACATTTACATAAAAAGTATTATAAACAAGCCTAGATATTAAAAGCAACAACAATTTTTAAATACACTTTTGTATAAATTTAGGCACAACTAACAAAGTCACAAAAGCTTACAGGCTTACAATTTATATTTATAAACGCGAGACCGTTGAATAAAAAGTACCTATTGTAATAACATACAATAACTAATCAAATATGCATAACATAGCTATATATTTATAAATTATAAATGATTCACCTTGTAAAAAGAATATTTATGTCATGGATAAGTGAAGTATTCATAAGATATTTTAAACATAATATTAGCAATCCATTTGTCCTTATGAAAACAAAATAAAATTATTATAGATGTAATTTTTTCGATGACCGATTATTATGACAGTCATGTAATTAAAAACCAATAACTTCTGTACAGCTGACTATATCATGATAACAGTTAACTATTTCAACACAATATATTTACAACATAAAGATATTGCCCTAAACTATAATTTTACAATTTCAATTGAAATATAACTATTATAAGTGTCTGCGGTCATTTAAGAAGCAGTCGGATTATTTTAAAATATACGTTGTTCCCAAAATATATTCAACTGTACAAGACATCTTATCAAGGCAATTAGTAAACAAACATTCCTATTGTAAAAAATACCTAATAAAACAGCAGTTTTCATTAAAAATGTTGTGATGACAACACCAAACATAGATTATATATATACATCAAAGTATATTATACATTATTGTATTTCGTTTTTCTTTAGTTTTATGGTTCAGTATAATTTGAAACTAGGTACTTAAGATACAAAGGATAGTCTTAACAAGTACGCCTTTATCGCGTCGTCAGTAACCTTTAACCACAGATTTATTATGGTTAGATATAATCTAAATCAAAACAGAAATTTTATTAAAATAATGAAAATCAATTGTACAAAATAAGTGACAATGGAATATAATTTGAAATCATAAATGGTTTTAATATAAATGTTAACATTCGAAAGTTAATTACTATCTTTAAGAGAACACATTTGCCAAAATTTACATGTTGCACAAATTCAGTCCGTCCAGCCTTCACAGCCATTTAACAATGTAATTTTTTTATCACCTTATCACCCAATCCACTATAATTATCACACATTAGTTATTATGGACCAAAAATAAACTTAGGAATTATTGGGGCAATCTCTACTACAGACAGGAGCGGACGAAAGTGCAACAATCGAAATATAATGAAAAAGATACTTGACATTATGGAATTATGGATATTGGATAACATATGTTCATATCAAATGGTTTAATATTATTACAGGACCACATACATGTAAGGGGAAATATGTTTTATAATAATCATTGTTCTATTTTAAACAGATTTAGACCCTTGTTTGAATATATCGTCTCTTGTTATTAATGGTTTCGGCCATTAAGGCAATTAATTTTTTTTCCAATAAGTAATCTTATTGAATTTAAGTAACAATTTTATATTTCCGCCTCTACAATCATATATTCGGCCTCTACAGTATATGTTGAAGTTATACATAAATTTATAATAAATGGATGTTTTCCTAATAATCACAAGAGGCATTTTTAAATACGATGTGGTCACGTGTTTTTTTTTTAACTAGCCGATTTTTTTATACGTTATTCGATAAAAATTTTCTTTTTTTTCGATTCGACAAAATTTAAAACAATACTGAACAATGGAATGTTAAGTATAGGTGACATATAAATATAGGTGTCTATTAGGAATGTAAAATTCTTATTAAATACTTTCTAAACAATAAATTTATAGGTAATAATATAATAAACATTTGATTAAAGTTAGATACTTTTAAAATGTTTTACAATACATGACAAGTATAGACAAGAGAGTTATAACTTGAACGGAATTGTTTTACTTATTTAGAATTATCAGACTAACAACTGAATGGAGACTGGAATATCTCCTGGTGAACCAACAAGAGAATGCTGACTACATTTTAATACATTATCATTTTCAAACTACTTTTATATAATTTTTCACCATTAAGACAACACTGATAATTTATGTGAGAGTGTACAATGTATTAAATAAATTTTTTGATAGGAAAATATATATTAGATGTTAGAATACGATTTGTAATTCCTTTTAGCATATCATATATAATTAAAACTTTGTCGCTACATAAATTCTTGTGTTTGTACCTAATTATGTTTACTAGCCAAGTATTTTGTGGACAAAAATTTAATATGCACAAATGTCTCCAAAGATGTGCTTAAAGATATATATGCATATGTATTAAGTATATAATATTGAAGAGTAAAATTATTATATCGAGAATCTAGACCCTTTTGGACAAGTGATATATATCACATTTTCTAACAAGAATTAAGAGAGATTGAAGTACATGTCAACATAGAGACTAACTTTTAAGATCATTGCCTCCATTGGTATATATACATATATATATATACCACCAACATGATTATATTAGTTTTTAAATATTAAGACGAACAGCAACACTAGATTAATTCACAACAACTGATACAGATATATAATCAGATCATTCTCTACATTTTAAAGGATTGAGATAAGTTGTATACAGTTTGAATATGACTAATAACTAGAGTCACTTAGATATTGGAGTATTAATGTAAAGTTTATTTGAATAAGTGCACAAATGCTGAAGATGCTTTTCATTTTGAGATTTTTATTATTTATCACTAAAGATATCAAGGGTTAAGCTTTAAAACCTACAACTTACACTAGATTATGGAACCATATACTAAAACAAACACTATAAAGGGAATAAATAGGTCATGGAAAAATATGCTCATTCACGTAAGCAATCTTATTATGGTCAACAGTACACCTGTCATAAATATGCCAGCTCTATCATCAGCATAAATACTTTGGGTTTCCACCCAGTGTAATCACATACATTTGACTGTCAATTTTATAAATGTAAACTATTCATATCAGTTAACAATCTGGTCTTAACACAAGAAAACCACATATTTTTTCAATCAATAATAAATCAATTTCTGTGTGCACCCTGTGAAGCGAAACCATTCCAAACCATCAAAAAATCAAAAGAATAGCATGTATATTATGAAAATCACATGGAAAATATTTTCAAGTAATGATTTTCAAAAGTATGAAAATATTTTACCAGGGGTTTATTAAAATTTCAGGTCAACAGTTTAGAGCTCATTTTAGTATGTGAATCAACCTGTATAATACACTACTGACAGTGAATAAGAAAGCTGAGGCTCCCTAGGGACTGGAATATTAAGATGGTGCATGAGACATGGAACCTTTTTTTAACAACATCTCAGCCATTGCATACATAGTGTCAATTGAAAAATACGAGCAAGATTTTGGCCATGTTTAGCTGGAGCAGTCACCATTCCTTCTCTGTTCATAATTTCAAATATTTCATATATTTCAATATGAAAAAATCTTGTTAGTATCCTTCAATTTTAATACTTTTACGAAAATATACAATCATAGGCAACTACTGCTTCATTTGTTTTAGAAGAATGTTATGTTCATAATTTCATCTACAGCATGCAAAGGGATTAATAAAATAACCTTGGTATCCCAAATATTGACAAAATTCAATTATTATAATAGCAAAAATAACCCACATACATATCTTTTCTAACCATAAAAAATTGTCATATTACAATTAGCCCTTTTTACTAAGCGTTATTATATTCGTCATGTTAATATGTTATTTATAACAATTATGCAACAATCCCTAATATATTAAGTGATTATCACCATACCTAAGTAGTAATTATTAATGCATACAGATATAGAGAATATATTATGTAACAATTTTCTAATTGTTATGGAAATATAATGATAAAATTTATGATTTTCATGGGGTCCTTTATATAATTATATACCATATATGTAAATATTTTGTATGATACATTTTATACAATGTCATTTGTAAATTATTATGATAATATATAAATTTAAGTTATGTACTCAGTGTCAATTATGAGATTCCATATAGTAGGAAAAGCCCTAAGCAGATAAGGAAATGAATCTTGAGCTCTAGAAGCAACAGTGAACTGTATAATTCTACATATTATATTTTATTATAGAACATAATATTATAAGTTATGTTGCATCATTAAGTTTTTAATTTGTTAAGTATTGTGACTAGCCCACTGTTATAAACAATTCGTTGACATTAATCATTTCTTAGACATGGACACAGATAGCTTTCAGACAGCTTCAATTAGTATCCTTAAACAATGGCACTATTACATAAAGAACAATGTTACAAATTTAGTGATGACACAAATCTCTGGCACTCCATTAAGCGAATACTTTAGCAATCAGCTTCAATTAATAATGCCCATGCATAACAATTTTATAGATAGTTGCCGCACCACCTGACTCTTCTATAACTGAGACTTACATACACTTATGCAATAAAGGAATTTATATTAAGTACCTTATGAAGCAAAAACGAACGTTGTTAGTGGGGCATCTTATTGTCATCCAACTATTGCTTGGGTTGGTTGCTGGCATTGCGACTCGAGCTGCTGCTGCTAAGCGCCATTTTCTGCATTTGACGGATGACAGTGGTCGCATGGTAAGCCTGTTTCCAGCGGGACTTAGCAAAGTTCTTCTTGAGTTGCTCAGATACAGTGCCATGAATGTTCTTATTACTAGCAGCGTTCCCTGAGATCCAAGGATGAGCCAATGCTTGTCTGAAAACAAATTCTTATATAGTATTCTTAATGCAAAACAACAAATTCATTATCCACAGAACAAATAATAACCTACTACTGTCACTATATATATAAATGTGAAATTTAAGAAATGTACAGAAGTAACTAACTTGTTGGTCATGTTGGTTGAAAACACATCTGCTGATTGGAAGATGCTGGGTTCAATAGCCTGTGTCAGGCACTATTGGATTTTTAAATTTAGATTTTCTAGTAATAGCTCGGAGTCTGAATTTACGAATGGTGTATGCCAGTAGGCATTTATTTGATCCTCTGCTCAGGTTTACTAATCAGGAAACTAATGGTCTAATACGACGTAATATCATTGAGAAAAAGATTGGTAAAACATATCATCATTAAATAGACATTTAATTACAATTTAAGATAATAACTTTATGATTGTGCCACTTTTAATTTGTTTCACTTTTCTCACAGAAAAAGAGGTGTGATGAATATTTAAAAATAAAACAATAAATTAAATGATTCATTAATTGCTATTAATCAGTCTGATGGCAATAAAAAATATTTTCTCATCATTCATAATACACAATAGTCATGAATAAGTACACAATTCGTTTTTCAAATTTAATTGTGTCTGTTTTTTTTATTTTTCACTTAGAATAAACAGTGACAAGTTGTGAAACTAAGCAATTTGTTTAAAAATAAATAATGTCAATCCTGTAATCCCCAAAGAGGTAGGCAGAGGAATATAGTATCTAAATTTCCATGTTCCATTCCAATCACATTTACATTCCCAATATGGAATAGGTGAGGGCCTTATTGCACCCAAATTTAAACGTCGTGCCCCTATCGCTAACCAAGCTCCAAAATAGAAAAACCAAGTTCCCG
>DWTO01000023.1:0-33950 GCA_018244755.1 Jemadia pseudognetus
CTCCGCGATGTTTACCTGAAAAAAAGCAATCAACCGTTAGATGAATAAAGGAAGGCCTCAAGAAATTCCATTTGTGCTGTGTCTGAAGATAATTCACTCAATCAAATTCGCAGTCTGTTATTCGTATTACGAAATTGAAATTGACTCGTGTTCAAACAAATTTACGGTAGTTGATAAGTAGATGGTACTGATTGGCGCAATACTAACCAACATTTCCTAGATGACTTCTGATCTCGACTTATGTAACAATATAATGTATGACTGTATAAACGGTATAGTATATCTGTTGAATACATAATAAAAGATCATGACTTTTAGTTCGATAAACTATGTGATATCTAACTGGGATATTCGGTAAACGACAATATTTGAGATGATAAAATGATAATATAGATGTGGTCGTTATTATTTTAAAATTATATAATACAAATTGGATTTTAATGTCTGAATTAGAATTTGAGTTATTTCATATTAATGAGAACCTGGGCTAAATATGCAAGATACAGTTGTACGTTTTAAAATCAAAGACAAAATTGTAAGATAAGATATTCAGATTACTGCAATACTGTGAACTTTCATTTATTTTTAATAACACTCTTAGTGAAATTACTCGAAATAAAAGTAATTAGGGCGGACACTTCGGCGCCACAACTACGAACATATTGAAGCCAAATTAGGCACAAAACTTTTAATTATCTCGGCGCCATTCACCACCTCAGCTTAAAATAACAAATTTGAAGTTATTAATCATTGAAAACTTTCGACCTCATTAATATATCGTAATGTGATGTTTTGACTTTTGTATGGCCGCGAGAGAAATATTGCCTCGCGTTTGATGAAAATGACGTAATAATGTTAAAATATTACCTTTATTAATAGCATGTACATATATATTTGTATAAAATATTTCCCCCAAGATATTATCAAGGCTTAGTTAAGATTATGTCAATCAAAACAAAGAAATATTGCGCCAAATTATCAGGCCATTGTAAAGAGTATGGAACGTGGATATATTTAAACATGAGAAGAAACAGTTTCTTCTTTAGAAGCAACAAAACATTTCTAGCAGAAGACATCGCCCAAGATTAAGATCTACTCGAATGGCTCCTTCAATGTATTATATAAATACAGACGCGTTACTAAGTACGTCGACATTCCTAGTCAAAACAATTTTTTGCCATTCTACTCCTTAATATCTATATATATAGTATCTTATGTATGTGGCTTGACCTCGCACGGATTTACTCGTATACGGCAACTAGCTGCGCGCGCGCACAATTATTGGGAGCGTCTGATAAATAATCGCTTCACGCGGGGTCAACAAACGTATCCGATGCTTTTTGCACAGCTAATGATGGTAAACAGTTAACCGCTATTTGTTTAACCCGTGAAATATTGATTGAACGAATTTGTTTAAGACGTAGGATGGACCAGTTATGGCCATCCATCTACGCGGATTAGTAGGAAAACCATTGGTTATGCCCATTTGTCAACGTAATCCTGTACTGAATAAAGATTGTACTTTTGATGTACGGTATTTTTTCAATACAATGCACAAATAGGTGTGGAGGCCGGCCATGGTCCGTAGTAAAAAATGTGTAGCTATATGCGAATATAATATAAACGTATCTAGACAGATCGCATTTATCAAGTGCAAAAGGTACTTTGGAATTTCGTATACGGTAGGATAATGTGTCATGTTGTTAATTTAACAATAGCAATATTGATGGTTTTTTTTCATTTTAAAAATAAAGTGCCACGTTGGTCGCATGGTCGACTGCTGGTTGACAGGTCTTGGGTTCAAACCCGGGTCGAGGGTGGGAGTGACAGTGGCACAGAACCTGGATTCGTGGTAGTGTGTGGCAATAAGTTTATCCTCCATTCTATGAGGGGACGTAAACGTAAACTGGTAAAAGTTGGAAGTGTACTACACTCCTCTGCCGTCCTCTTCGAGAATTACACGCGTGATGTTACATGCAAAAATATGAGCCATCGTATTTAACGCAAATTTAAATGCGATCAAAACGTAAACTCTTCAATGTAAACAATTTTTAAACTATCGCGAAAACTGACAAAAAAGTCCGTACCAAAAAATTCTTTTTGCGTTTCTTTAATACCACGCGTTCATCTCGATGCGAATTCTTAATAAACGACTTGTCAGCTACGCTTTTACTATACACCATTAACGAATTGATTTCACGCCTCAGATAGATTTTTAAAATTATGTAACTTATGTATGTGACTGCCTTGTTGGTCGTGTTCATTGCAAGCGCGATTGTCGATTGAGAGGACCTTGGGTACTATACCGCGTAGGGCAATATGGGATTTTTCTAACTTAAATTACTACTAAAGTAATGGCTCGGAGTCTGGATATGGACTTTTTCCTTTTTGACCTTTTCGACCTTCTCTCCTAGATCTGTACCAGACTCCTCTACCTACCTCTTTGGGGACTATAATAATGAGGTGACGTCTTATTTATTTAAATATCTACAATTGTGTGCTTACAGCTAAGCCAAAACTCTCACAATGTCAGACTATTCGTACTCGTACATAAACATTCATCTAGTACTGCCGCCATTATTTATCTTATATTTGTATTTTCGCATGCTCAATATAATTTTACGTTTATGTTTAGTTATATTAATTTTATTTGAATTTGAAATAACAGAGAAGCTTGCGAATCCTGTAATAAATTGCAACTAGATAATTATCATGTTATCGTAAAGCATAATCCCTAAGCTGGGCACTGGGTTGGGCTCACAGAGCACAACTTTTCGCACTGCCTACGCTGCTGCCTATACGCGACCACGGCGTTCGCACACCGGACTACGAGTATACCGCGATCTATCAAAAATCAAATCATAAAAAATTACATTAGAATTAAGCCGGCTAAACTCACGTGTGTTTTTCGGGACCGCTTGCCATCGCGACCTCGCTGCAATCGGCGGGAGCTTATGAGGAAGGACCTCGTATAGGTCCGAAACTAGTCGGGCCATCCCGAAAAAACACATGTGAGTCTAGCCGGCTTAATTCTTAATAATGTGTAACACTCACGAAATATTTAACAATAAAATTACATTCGTAATATGTATATAAAAAAATGTGTAACTTAACCAAAATAAAATTGCGATTTATTATTTCTCTTACAACTGTTTTACGACAGCGAGTATTTATGTTTGATAAGAAAGCATTGCCAGAGTCGGCTTTACCTACTGGGAAATTTAAAAATCGCACATCTCTTCCCGTCCTTAATTGGCTGTGTTGCCGAGGATGATCAATATGCATCCGGCCTTATAGTTTACGACATAATCAGAGATGCACTCTACTAAGATTGTTTTATGTTTTCTTATAAATCGTAACAAAATTATAATTGGTTGCGAATACACTTCCGTACGCAATTATTAAGCTTCACCGACTAACGCAGACACGGTAGCTACACGCGGCCGCGGTTAATGTTCAATGAATAGCGATTTCTTTACGACTTTTCTAACTACATCTCCATTCTCCATAATTACAATTTGCCTACGATATAGTGTTAGATTGATGTCAATATATAATTTTATAGTTTAATAACGAGCAGTGTTCCCAGAAATGTGTTTATTGTGCCATTTTCATTTTCGATCCTTTATCGTTTCACTGATCTCATCTCCTTTCATAATGGGATTGTTGAGGTCACAGTGTCGCCGCGCTGGCCAAGTCCGGACTGGCAGATAACACAGGCCTCAGCGAAAAATTTATTTTTGAGAAATAAATGTTTTCCTTCACCGCTATATCAAGTGATATTTAATCTTAAAACACATATTTTGCAAAAAAAGTGCACGCCAGGATGTGAAACCGGGCTCCCGGAGTGGCTGCCTTAATTTCAAACCACTAGGTTATCACTGCTTTTTAATTAATTTGTTACAATATGGCATTTTTTTAAATGCCACATTTGTTATATAATTATGGATGTTACATAATTCAGGACGTTTCATTTTAAAATAATTAGGTATAATATATACATGAATACATTACATCCAAATAAGTTTGCGCTCGCATCCATATTAGAAAAACATGTACCGCCGAGGAATACACATATCCGCCGTTTCCATACAAATGAAGACAATGACACGCGTTGCCACTTACCTCCTTTGTATGTGGTCCGCCTAGCGTGAAATCAACGATGCCATAAGCAAATTCCGAATGCCACAGATACGGTATGGGTTGCTTTGGTTTGCATAGTGACGCCATGGACACCTTAAAAGTAATTATTAATAAACATGACGACCACAATGTATAGGTACTAAAACAAACAAGTGTCATTTTATTAAAAATCATAAAATAAATTGTCAGAATATATAAAGAAATGTCAGGTCACAATAAAATAGTTCACATTTAAATGTAATTCGAATTTTAAAATATTAAAATATGAATCTGAACAGTCGAGTTTTTGCCACAAATGTATGTAAATAATGGCACACCCTAAATGCATAGAACGACCCCACGCAACTCCCAATTCATATTTATTGTCATTCATAACCTATACTTTAATATAAAAATCTTGTAAAATATGAAACCATTAACTACACATTTATCTTTCTTAATACCAATATATGTATACATTTACATTAATATTATATTGCTCAGGGCAAGTGCAATACCGCTATTCGCACGCGTTGGTAACGAAACGCGTTATTATATATTATTTTCTTTCTCAATGGCATCATTTATTTCTCCAACAATGGCGGACACAACATTCGACGCAATTTATGTCTTTCAACATTAATTTTAACCGAAGTGAACATACTAATATCATGTGTATTAAATGGGGACTTTCTACTGGTGAAATTTTCGTTACATGTAATTTACATACTGTCATTGCCAGCGATACATTGTGTTTTAATACGAAGATAGATGAATGTTACATTTTGTAGGAAATGTAAATTGTAAATACGTATCACGATACGTCTAAGAGCTATTTTGCTGAAATGAAATTTAATAAGATTCTAAAGGTACGTTGTAGTTTTAACTTTCGGCGACCGAATACTACGTTTTTAAACATTTTCGTATAGCTTGAATTTATAGTTTAAGTGTCAGCTTAAATATATACTACCGTAATCAAAATGTACTTGACCAATTGGAACCATGACCAGTTGTACTACTGGGCTCAGAAAAAAACATGACCACTTCCTTATTTCCTCCGGCACATTTAACGATCAGTTTTGAATTATTTAATACTGGTTTAATGACATTACAAATTTTATTTAAACCCACAGCCACATCACCTCAGATCTACAGACTTACCCAGATTCATAACGTTTATGAATAGCGGCTCGCGGATATGAAAGACATTCATAGTCGCATTGGGTTCCACGTAAGAATCTCTTGCAATACCTCGGCCGTGACCATAACTACTATTCTCGGGCAGTACGAATATAAAATGACCATACAGAGAAGTACGTTTAGATTAATATCACGCCTGTATTCAACAGAGCGGGAGTTCGTTATAACCAAACGCAATCTATCCCGATAAGATAGGAGTAAATCTTCGTGTCGCGTTGCGACCATTAGCGGTGGAACGGGAAACAATGAGTCCAACGGGAATTAGTATGGACAGTCGCCGGCTAACTGCGGACACGCGACATTTATTTGCGGATTGACTTTGGTGTCTCGAATCCAGTAAACGGATAAAATATCTTATGTTATTAATTAGTTTTAATATTAATTTATTTATTTATTATCTGCTTAATCTATAGGGTGATTGGCAGAGAATGCTACTAACATTAAATAAGCCTTTACGATATTAAAAAATATCCGTAGGTATATCAAGTTAGGGATTTTTTATATACGGTAATTCATCAAAGAGCAACAGAAAACTTGCTGCGTCATTTTTAGATACGACATTCGAGGCAGTTATGAATTTTTATTATTTATTTCACCCTATCCATTACCAACAGCCTGTATCAATTCAGGGTTGGACGTAGGCTTCCTCTAATATACTCCAAGATGCCCAGGCCATGACTCTCCTCTATCAGAATCCCCATAGCGGGGATTAAGGCCATAAACTTCTTTATGACAGTGAATAATTTTTTTTTACTTGGAATGCATACCTGAAATCCTTTATTAATACGATAAATACGATTATAAATTCGATTACCTATAACGAATTTCATTTATTGTCTTATTTGTTACTTGCAACAGTATTTTACACATAAGGAGATGGCAATAATTATTACAAGGTACTACCATATAGGTACAATGTACTAACATTAACAAATTTTAATATTCAACTTAAGTTACCACTATTATCTATCTCAAACAATTTGAACGTAAATGTATTTTACTAAGCGTAAAGATTTTCTTTTCTCTGTTTTTCAATATGCTTCCGAACGCAATAAACTCTATTTAACTTCCTTTAAAACAACAAATTAAATTATTCAAATATAGGTATTGTATAATCGTATTGAACGTGCTCGTATTTTGAATACGGTACTCATATTTAATTGTATGTAACAGTTCTATACACTTTTGATACCTTGTTTAACCTTATTAAGGATACTGTCATATGTCGTATATTTTTTTACCTACACATTTTAACTTTATAACGGGGATATAGAAAATAATTAAAATGTTAATTAACGTTCTTGTTGTCAATGTTTAGCAGTGTAAGTACGGTCAGTGCACGCGAGCAAGATTTAGTGTCGATGTAAGAACAAGACGTAGACAGAGTTAACATAGTACCAGTTAAACGGATTGACGAAGATTGATTAAGTATGCCTCAACTGGAGTAAACATCCTTCTGTTTCAGTGTATTTAAAGGCAGTCATAACGTTTATAGAGGGTAGATCGCAGATATTTACAATCGAGTAAAGGAAGACGCAGGTGAAGTTTATAACTTAACGTTGCTAAACAATATTATGGCACTTTTTCTTTTTTCTTTAAGCATATTACAAAACCAACCCTAATCGTTATCATTGATGAAAGACATATTAAATAGTATAAATGTAGAGATATTAATAACAATAAATTTAAAAAGGAATATAGAATTAATTTTACAATTGAAAGTTTTATCACACTTAGAAGTTTTTTAAAGGAAAAACAAACAGTATGTCGTAATCTTACTTGTAGTCTTGGAAGTGTAAACCAGTGTAAGTGCTGTCACGGCACGCGAGCGAGATTTAGTGCCGATGTAGGAGCAACGCAAAGCGGGGGGGAATTTAATAGATGTTACTTGAAAAATGACGCGATATCCAGACGCAGACATTATATTACAGTATTTCATAAGCACATTTCATAAGCATATAAGGTGTGGAGTACATTTTTTGAGATATAAAATAAGGAAAAAGGGAGATAGAGTCGACTCTTCCAATGGTTGGTTAATATATAATCTTTGCGTTTTCATAGAAATTAATGAGTTTTGGTGTTTATTATATGTCCCACTTTAGCTAATGGTATGTACAGTTATAGCTGCACGTGAACAATATTTAACGCCGATGTAAGAACAAGCTAGAAGTTACTATGATACTAGTTTAAAGAAATTGATCATTTACATACATATACCTACATGCATATAGCATAAAGCATTTTTCGACCCTTTTTTCATACCACTGTTGGACACGGGTCTGCTCTCAGTATGAAAGGGTTAAGGGCATAGTCGGCCACGCTGGCCAATTCCTGGTTGGCAGTCTTCACAAGCGTTCAAAAATATGTATGTATTAAATATACCAACCATTAACAAGAATTGTCATTAAAAGTTTTATATAATGTACCTACGTAATATACTAACCATTACATAATTATATTGTTAGTGGGATAACATGTTGAAATAATTTTCCAATATAGTGGTAATGTAAGTTTTTACTACAAATAAACATTAAACAAGATTGCGCGAAGAAAAACAATATTATGAAAGCCGTGCAATGAATATATAATCACATTTAAAATTTAATTACAGTAGAACCACAGAAATTGTTTACGATAATTTTCATACAAACAGCATTAATAATGTACTAAAACTTCACGATGATATCGTGATATAACGTTACGTCCGCTTTCACTTTTTTATAAAATATCCAATAATAAATACAAATCACACGATAAACCGATAAAAACGTAGAAAAACAACACTTTCCGAATTAAAATACAACAGTACAAGTAAAAACCGTAAAGATATTAAAAATAAAAACAGACGTGCACTGGAAATGGTAATAGAAAGTCGGTATTGAACTGAACGTTACATATTTATCCATTGTAATTCTGCTCTTGATACCTTATAAGTTATAAACGTATTCATTGAATTGTATTTAAATGCGATTTTGATGTACGTGGAATCATTATTGGAAACAACTGAATGTGTTACTAACAGGAATTAGTATTGTTATAACAGATCGAAGACATTTACTAAATACGAGTAGCTTTAATTTGTGTGACGCTGGTACATGTGTCTTTTTGTAGGAATGGTGGACATTATCGGAACAATGTTTCGATTTTTTTAATATAATCATTATAGGTTAATGATATTAATAACATTGATCGCAGTGTGTTCACAAGGGACTGGGATATGTATTTCTAAATCTTCTTATTAAGTGACGTATTTTTCGTTGATTATACATTAATTTGAAAACACAAATGAAACTCGTATCATCAAATCACAGCAAAAGAATTTAAATTAATACTAACTGAACTCATACTAAATATATGATGAAGCTAGAATATAAATTAAATATTTTTAGCATATTATTCAACTATATTAAAAATATATCTACACTCGTTGAGCATTATCTCACCATACAGTTCCATATTTGAAATGCAGTCGGTAAGCGTCCCGCTACGGTTCGATACATTTATAAACCAAATGCAAATTTTAATAGATTATAAGATATAATTTAAAACGGCGTAAGTTTAAGTAATTTTGTACATTTATTACAATAGTAGTACATAGTAAATTTACATAGAAACATTATTAAGAATTAAACCGGCTGGACTCACGTGCGTTTTTTCGGGATGATTTTCACGACCATGTTTTGAAATTTAAAACCAAACTGTATCTATGTAATAACGTAAGTCCAGACATCAGTGGCCAGTACCTGCCATAAATTCCAGAACGTCGTTCAGTAAAAAAAGTCCTCACGTATCTAAGAATTTTTTTTTCTTCTCTTGACGTCACTATTCTATAATAAAACCATAAGATGGCGATTTTATCGCCTTTAAAACACGTAAATCTGAATACAGTGTCAAAAAACTCTATTCAAAATAAACTTCGCTTGTATAGTGTAAGTACTTGAAGATAGCTTTCCGAAGACACCTCTGTCTATTTATATCGTAACAACAAAGTTATTAGATTTCATGTATCTCGCGATCTTTTGTATTATAATACTCATGCTATTTTCACTTCTATATGCTCTAGCCATAAAGCGTAAAGTAGTCTGAGGGCCTATATCGATAGCGATCACTTTTACCGATTATAACCACGTTTCAGTAATTTGATTTATTCAACGGGTGTAGTGAGATAATCCGGGATTTACGAATGCGACGAAGCTGATTATTAATATTTATGGCCCAATGTTTATTTCAAAAAGCCGCTTTCGCCGCCAGAACTGTGTTACGTGCCTATGTGAAGCGTAATTAAGTGTATGTTTATAATAAATAACAAATATTCCAAAGCTGTATTGAAAAACTTAAAAAATTACAGTAATTCATAGAATATTAAGTAAAGCCTTCATACATTATGTGTATTATATGTAATGTAATTTGATATATCACTTTTCAGACAAAGCACTCATTAAAGCTTGCGTTATGGGACATTTGAAAACATTATAACGTAACATCACGCTTGTAGGTAATAACCCAATTGGTAGGCAGAGAGGTGTAGTACACTCCCACGTTACACCAGTTACGTTTACGACCCACTATGGAATATGTTTTCAAACATTATGATTGTAAACATGGAATTTAAATTATGTATAAACCTAGCCAGAACGTAGGCCGAGACATACTGTAATTGCTGTTAAATATACGGCGTTCTGTTCTTTTTCTTTGATTGATATCGCTTGTGAATAATCACGACCATTATGAATCATTTATTTAACAACTAAGACAGACTACAAGGACCGAATGGTTATTTCAACAATCTTACAAACAATATATATTATGCTTAATTAAAATGTAAAAGCGTAAAACGTAAGCGTAAATGTTTATAAAATTATAGTACTTAAAATTTCAAATAATGAAAAAAACAATACACAATTGTACAATTGCTCATATCCATTATTCTTTGTAATTTCTGTGTGTACATGAAAAATAAAAAATTAAAAAAAAAATTTGACCGGGAATTGGAACCCAGGACCTGTCGTTCGGCAGTCGCACTTGCTACCGCTTGACCAACGTGGCAGTCAAATTGCACTTAAATGTTTCTATAGGAATATTAATAGATGTTCTCACGCTCAGTTTAATTAAAAGATATTTTCATCATCGAAAACAATTTTGGCGTCAGAGTGATTAAAATGTATAAAATTCACATTAGTTACGAACGTGCAGATGTTATAATTATATAGCGATAAAAAATCCGACGATTACGACGTCGAAATATAACAGATGATCTTGTTAATATAGCAACAAGTCAACTTTTTTGTATTCCTTAATAAATTTTAAAGACCATTGACTGTCATTTGGTAGTTGAACTTTTATACTCGTAACTATATTAGTAATTGAAATTTCGCTAGTATGAAATGCTTATAACGCGATGAAAATTCGCCGCGATGGCAATAAAATAAAAGCTAGCTATATAATACTCTTTCATGAATTTCGGTCACCCTAAAAACTTTTTGCGGATTTCCGTATTCTTCCACAATTTTTCTTGCCTAGACTAGATTATGCGTCTCTATCCTTCTGTTAGTGAAATTTCACATCTTCTTGAAGGGTTGTACATCGCGTTATTGCGTCGATGCCAGGATGTGTTAGAATTTTGTCTATCATCAGACATGTTTTCAATAATGACCTTACTTAATTCATGAATAATTAAAACTAATCAAACGCTCAATTTAAAATTGCTTTTCGTACACAGATTTTTTTTTAATTATTACCGTTTGCATATTACCAGTACTAGACTTCAAATCACGATTGATCCGCATGTCTTTAAAACTATCGTCTAGTGCATGACTGTATTATCAATCATAATCATACAGAAAATTGAGATGTTTATTTAAATTTTTTGCTCCCACTTGCACAATTAGTGCGAGCGTTCCACAACACATGTAACTTTGTATGTATCCGTCAATAATCCTGAGCTTAATGAGTGAAGGATACGACTGGAGCAAAAAACAAATAGATTAATATCCATGCGTTTTACTGTCTATCATTTTTCTTAATGCATTACAAATACGTAATGTAATAAGTGGTCGTGGCTATGACAGAGTTACGGGTAGCAAGTAATATGCAGTTAGTAATACCTGGCGCGATTAACACTTACATAGAGCACCTTTAAGTGAAAGATGGCTATATATATTTAATATATATGTTTTTATTGAGCCTGTACACTTTATATTAACCACTAACAATCCCCACTGATGCAGTTCTATCACCTACCAATTAACCCTAATAGATAGTTACATTGTCTATTTCTACCTGCTCATTTGTTACTTTCAAGATCTTTAACGAATTTAAAACTATTTGTCTGAAGCGTTTACAATTCAGGCGTATATTTGATAGGCTTTCGATACCTTTCACGTTATGGTGGACAGGAAAACAACGCCCCATTTCACCCCTACAATACTCACAACTTTTATAATACAAAAAAGTAATGACAAATTTCAGTAATTCATTACGTCTTACGTGCTATTAATATCCCGTAACACTATTTCTCAGGCTGTTCCCTGCCATTACTCGTCTGCATTCAATGAGCGTCGAAGCGATGGGACGTTCACATACTGCCTGTAATGGGGTTTCCGTCTTTGTACCGAACAGCCCATTGAATTTACATAATTAAGGATACTAAACTATCCCACCCATTCGCACCGTATAGAATCTAGCCTCGAGATTATCCGGTTCCCCGTGAGATCCGCGGGAGAATATTGCAGTAGAAAAAAATTATTACGCAGGAATTGATCGCGGTCTGTTTAGATATAGAACATTACATTACACAGAGTAAATAACACCAGAGGGGATGTAAGTTTAAACAGGCTGTTATTGTCCAAATTGTAGATAACAAAAAATATATTTAAAATATAAATAAAATATATTTTAAGTGTAATACTTTAGGATGCTTTCTTCACCCTTCGCAGATCGGCCTTGACTCTCTCATTCTAAGAAGAGATCCGTTTCAAAGCAGTCGAACGATAAAAGGGGCGAGAAAAAATTGTTCAAGTCGTCGTAGGGTACTAGGAATATCTTTAGCAGTCTTGGTTATCAGGAAACCAAAAAGACCAGAAATAAGTCAAATACTCATGACTCCTCAATAAAGCTTTAATAAACGCTCATTCAGATATCGATCCAGCCTGGATTTTAGATTCAGAGCAAAATGTAAAAGACACGACAATTTAACGCGCCGAAGAATCGCTGCTACAACCTCGCTGCCATGAAATAGACATTTGCATGAATATGAATTAATTAACAACTTCAAAGACATATCATCAATTACATCATGCAAATTTATTTCTACAAATTTAATATGACATACACTATTCACGTAAGAATTCTTAATGTTAAAATTCAAACATATTTCACAATACAATGTACCTACAATTATTGTACATTTACAGTGTAATGTTCGTTTAGTGTAGCACTTGTGATTTTATGTATTCGACTTATACGGAGATCATATGATATTGTATTCTACCTGTTGATAAGTACAAGGCTCATTAAGTATCCAGCAGTAACAACTTTACTTGCTAATAAGTATACCCATAATAAGTAGGTGTGACCCATAGGACAACAAAAATCCTATTAGCAGAGTACCAACGTTCACCTGGGAACTACGTACTATTTAAGAGGGTAATAGGACCATTAATGTCCTGGTCGCTATGATCATAAGTTACTTAAATACAAACACTGGCGAATTGGTAGAAAACTGGCCTGGATTAATGCTAATTCCACTTAATCTTACAATGTTACAAAATGTTACATCTTCATTTCGCTAACTTGTATTTTATGACTGTTTTTTAATAAGCATAAATAATCTTTATACACAAATGATATTTTAGCAAGGTATAGGATTTGTGATTGAGCATGATTTTCTTATTATAAATATATTTATTTTATTTCATATTTTGGTTAACATGTATGTTTTGTTGCCTACCAGAAATAATTAACTATTTTGAAAAAAAACGGAAACAGTATTAATAATGGTAATTAATACTAATCAGATAAGTTTTAATTATTACATTTTTGATGATTTCCGAGACGTATAGATCTATCACGATGTCAACTTTCAAACTGGATATAAAAAAAAATCAGATATGGTTTCAATTTTGAATAACGTATACCGGGCAAACTGTATTTTTTGATACTAAATAAAATTTTGTCAATCTGAGGACAACATTTGGCATAAAAATAATATAGTTCTTTTCTAATTCTCTTTTTCAAATATTGCTAACACTCGGTAACACCTAATTCTATTATCCATTAAAATAACTTTAACTTTTAAGTATTGGACACACAATAACTAAATGGACACAATATAGTTTTCTATTGGACCCTCGTTGTGCAACCGATTTCGAAAGTGAGATAGAATGTACAATTGATTTCAATACCTTAAAATTATACACAGCACAATCATTTCTACGAGATTACAATGAAGAGACCATAGCGGCACGTTCATCTTCGCTCGCTCCAATTTCACTTGAAGAAACTTCTGTCGCGTTTTCACTAAATTGAATTTTAAACTGTGCTTTTATTTAGTAAAATAATAATACAACGGACAACGCGACTTAAGATAATTCTATTGTTATAAAACTGAAAACAACAATTTTAACATGTTTATGCGCACGCACTTGTCACCATCCGTTGTATATTTATGAGTAGCGTCTGACGTGATAATAAAATAGTGGTTTCATAGAACGAGCATCGCAACGACATGCGCGTAAAGCCACAAGACAGGTTCAAAATGCCGACGTTGAATATTATTTCTCATCGCGTTCTTAATAGAATAACTTGCTCCATCTTCGCAGACAATACTAAAGTGATGTGGAATGGCGGATTAAGTAATAAGAAATAGTGAATAAATTCTCATAAAAAATACGTTGTAATTGTACATTGTGCAGTAAGATTTGGTCGATTTATGACGTCATATCTGTCAAAATATAATAATGACGTTTTGTAAGTTATGTAAAAAAAATGTGTTTTCATCAGGTAATACTCATATTTAAAAGAAAAGAATAATTATTTAAGTCAAGGAATACGCCGAGAATCTGATATATAAAACAAAACTCGTCATCCAGTTTAGTGTCCTTAATGTAAACTTTCATATCGTTACTGTATTTTCAGTGTTTATAAACTTTTCCCTCGAGAGGTTTACATTCGCGTAAATAGAGTTTAATTTTTTGATTACTGTGAACAGTTATTAATCGTTACTTAAAACACATCCAAATCGTCGAGATTTTTAGGAATTCTGAGCAACAATTATTAATGCAATAAATAACAAAATTGAAATAATGCATTAACGAAAGAAAAAAAATTGAAAATCTTCTACTCAATTTTTTAATTAATAACACATTAAATAAGTATTACAATGCACACATTACGTATTAAATATTATGTATGAGGTTATAAATATATTTATATACTCATACATGTTAGATTTAAAACATAATATTTCATATTATTTATAACTTTTCTTTGTTTAATAAAACAATACAATATGCTAAATAAAAAACAAAACTTCAACAATCAGCTTAAAACGAAAATAAAACGTCAGCGCACTAAAAGTCGAGTAACGAAGTTAATTGTGAAAAATAGGCTTTTATCGATTGCAAAATCAGATAAGAATTACCTTAATTATACGAGATTTATATTACACGTTGTAAGTGGTTCTAAAAGCGGACAAGTGCAACCCTTATCTGTAATATGGATTTAATGAACTTATCTGTTATAAAGTATATTTACGAACATTTGATTTTTACACACACGGTAGTTTTACGGTTACACCATTAATCGTCTATCATGAAGATTGTTAATGCGATCGATTGCAAAATATACCTGCATATTGAAATTTTATATTTCAAGCCGACACCCGATTGTCCTTAACTACGGTCCAGACCTCTAGTCAGAAAGAATAATGCCAATAGCCGGGACCATATAATGACGGTTTTATAAAAAAAAGACTATAATACTAATGATTATTAATATTACGTAATATCACACTTGTAATTCCCGAAGAGGTAGGCAGAGGAGTGCATTACACTCCCAAGTTTCACCAGTTATGTTGAAGCCCCACTATGGAATAGATGGTGGGCCTATTGCCATACACCAGGCACATATCCAGGCTTTGAGGCACTACTAGAAAATCTAAGTTAAAACTACTACAAAAAATCCTATAGTGTCCGACCCGGAATTTAAATACAGAACCTCTGGTAATCCCGCTTTACAGCCAACACAACCAACGAGAAATATTTTTGCTACTACTCAGTTTAATCAAGATTGACGTCATGGAGTACGCGTCAATTCTACCGCAAGTAGATACTTAACGTAGGTACCGATAATACCTAGGTACATATTTAAAATCGACCATTCTATGATGTTACTATTAAGTCAGTATTTGACAAATGATTCGCTATTTAAAATATATGTGCATGTATATTGTAAATAAATCTTGTAATCGTTTTCAATCGCGCGCCGGTAGCAACGTGAGCCTGTCAACGCTAAGTGCCGATCAGTATCGTTGGAATCACAGCGAGGTTAGATCTGTGATTATAGACCAATAAAATACTAGAGGCATTTCAAATTTAATCTGTTTTAATTATTAATTTTATGATAGTTTTTAAATTAAAGTAATTAGTGTTCTGTGGCTAGTCGTTATTCTTTTACATACGTATAGAGATTTTACGTACTAAGGTTGTTAAGAGTATATTGATCGGAGAAGGCATCTTATTAACAAACTGCGATATTTATCTTAATTCACATAGTTTCAACTGAAATTACTGTATACAGTAAAATTAAATAGTACAGTTATAATTTCCTAAAAATATGTCCGAAATGATTATAATTAGAAATTGAAAACTAGTGCACGCAAGTTGAAAGTGAAAACATAAACGCGGTAAATTTGGGTGAACACAATTTGGAGTGAAGATTACGGCAAATTGTTACGGGAATTTTTTTATTTCTGTTGTTAACGAGTAAACTTGTACATGACGTAACATCGCGCCTGTTTCCTCGAAGGGGTAGGTAGAGGAATGTGGTTCATTTCCATCATTCATCAGTTATGTTATGTGTCCCATCATGGAATTGGAGATGAGCATATTGCCATACACCGAGCACATTTACGATAGAAAGCCCCAACTTCACCCGACCTGGGGTTCAACTCACGACCTGTCCACAACAGTCGCATTTATAACCAGTCGACGAAGGAAGCAGTAATTTTTTACAGTAGTATAAAATTATTTATTTGTCCTTATCAAAATCATCATAAAACCTATCTTTATTGTATACGGTTATTATCCCATAAAGGGACATATTAAGGTCATAATCTATTTATAGGGATTATAATCCACGTCCCCGAGACTGGGACGCTGAATTTTAAACCACTAGAATTTTAAACTGAATTTTAAACCACGTCAGCGTTGCGATCACTCACAACTGCTTAATAGACAATTTGTCGGATTTACAGAATCTTTTACCCATTCTTAGATTTTCCTCGGGTCCGGGTTGAACTCGTGTCACGTATTTCTATTTTTGCAACTTTAAATATGTTTATGAAATTAATCATCACTCAACGTAACTGTGGATATCACAAAGAAACTTAGGTACTTGAGAGATTTACATGTCTTAGGTAAAGCAATGGTCAATGTGGTTAATTAACATGTCCTTCAGGTTTTGAGAGAACAGCCTAGCTCAATATTGAAAGAACATAAAGGATTGACAAAGAAACGAAAAACACCTTTGGAAATTGCCTATCCAACAATATTCTTAAAGAGTTCTTGCACAGTTAACATACAGCATTAAACTCTAAATATATGCGCTCTCGTAAAAAAAATCACCTTACGATTAAATAATCGCTTTATTTCTCGATCCACTTGATATTCACAAATGCAACAGAAAAATGAATGTGTTAAACGCAACAAGAACAAGCAAAAAACTAGCAACACCTCCGCGGCCACGGGATCCGCAAAACAAACATCGTAAAAATTAACAGCCTGTCATTCGTTTCAATAGTAATATCAACGACCGAAATTAAAAGTTCCCGCGTGCGTGGAACATTAAACTGCAGCCACGCCCCCGCTGCCTCTGCGACTACACTACACTATGGTCAGGTGATGGTAGAGTTGCCAGCTAGCTGCACAGGATGGGATATCTCAATTATTTCATAAAGCAACTGCCGTTGATTGAGATTTGATATGTTTTGTTACAAATTTTGCTTAACGTGCGTCATTAACACGTCCAATGCTTTATTTATTGATCCAGCCTAAAGCCACTATAAATTCATGTTATTTTAATAACAAATCCTTTAAATCTTATCCACAATATTACTTAATGAAATTTGTATAGAAAACAACAAATGTAGCTATCACGAAAATATTAGATAATGTATTTCTACTGTACGAATATAAAGGACTTGTACTACAAACCTCAGGAACATTCAAACTAAAAAATATATTAATCAAATGACTTACAATTACGACTACCTTATGGTATTATAAATTTATGTGTACTCTTCATAATTCTTTTACGTGCTCTATTCTTATTTTGACAGCTGTAGGAAAGCTCCCTGTGAACGCCGAAGTGGGCACCCCAGTGTCGGGCGTACATAAATGGCGCGGTCGGCGACCGGCCTCCGCGCGGCCTTCACTTGTCTCCGTGTAGGGCTGTCGAACATTGTGCACAGAGTAAAATTAAATAGAGAACCTTTTCTATTATTTGAGGATATTAACTCGGTTTGTAAAAAAATCCTTATCGAGGTTACTTTCCTTTAACGTTAATTGTAAATTTTATTACAATATAACGACAAACATAATACGTATAACAGAAATACAAAGAAGCGAAACTCAAAAGGGTGTAACACTGGAAATAGAATTAAAATATGTATTTGATATGAACCATAGCAATGATATTTTTAAGAATCGAAAATCGTTGTCATTATAAATGTCAACAACAGAATAAAAATCATTCATACTACAGTATTACAATCTAATTAGTAACACTACCGTACGATCAGTGGCGGATTTACCAACAGGCTGAGTAGGCTTGAGCCTAGGGCGGCAGAATTTTGGAGCGGTAAATTTGAGGACCGGATTCTTTTTTGCTACCTCATAGAAAAAAAGAATTTTGCTTGACGATTTTCTGATGTCTTACAGATAAAAGTCTGCAACAAATATTGCAGTAATGATGATTATAATATAGTAAATTGGTGGATTAAAAAAAAATTTGTAAGACATGATAATTTGTAGGCAGAAGAGCGGCAAAAACTGTGTACAGTTTATCCGAGGTATATCCTATAGGATATACCTTGAAAATTTCTAAATCCACCACTCTGTACGATAATCATAATTTTATAAAAATAATACTTGTAGTTCAATAAAAATCCATCTCTGCATTTTATAATCTTAGCTATAGCCGTACAATACAATTGACATGAGATGATTAGTTGATACGAGCTGTCTCGGGAGCATGTTGACAAGACACCGATTCTTTTCTTACTCTATTTTTGAACATTGTGCATGGTCTACCATTATTTAATCTTTTTATTGACAGGTTCGCCAGCCCTGGCGTACGGCTGCTAAGATACGCAACTGCGGTTTACAATTATAATAATAATATCTTTATTTTTATAATTTTTTTTTTGTGATTTACATTCCCACTTTTTCTTGCGATGTTAGAATAAGATTAAAACAATGTTTTACTGCCAACCGAATTATATCTGTTATTAAAATATTAAGCGTTCATAAAAAGTTTTACCTATTTAAGGTTTCTTTACATACTCGTCTAGTCATAACTATCCACATATATGAATTCAGGAAATACGTAGGTATATTCATCGCAGGTAAATGAAATGAACTGTAATAAAAATATATATTATTATGTAGTTTACTTTAATATTCATATAATAACTAATATTGATAATAAACACGTCATTACATAAAACGAAGCGTTTGTTCCTATTTTCTATATTTAAAGAAGAATGCCTTAAAAGCAGCAGATCACCTGGCACATCGCTGGGCGGTACAAAAAAGAATACATGTTGTCCTCAGAACATTCATTATGAATGCACACACCCTATGTGTTTCCATTTTGGTAAGCCGTTACGGCGCCAAAGAGTATTCTGTAATAGAGTTCTGTAGAGTATAATAATAGAGTCGTATTTTTGTACCTCACTTCAAAGATGAATAAAGTCTAAATATGAACAACAAGTTTCTAAGCCCTTAGAATACGTCAGTTAACCAAGATGGGGTACAATTTATTTTGAGTAGTTAATATTTATTGCATACAAATTGTTTTTCTCCTTTAATATAATGATGTATATGTATCTACCGGTGATAGTATGAACCGATTTTGTCGTAGTATGTGATAATATGGTCACAGTCAGACACCGCCGCGACCTCGTTGCAATCAGCGGGAGCTGATAAGGAAGGACCTCATATAGGTCATTAGTCGGGCCACCCCCAAAAAACAAATGTAAGTCAAGCCGGTTTACACAATAATGAATACACATCTTAAAACGCTTTCACATATAACCTCATTTGATCAAAAACTAAGCAGCGAATCTGATTTCAACTTGCTATTTTAATCAGATTACAAGAATATTTTTTTTTATTGTGTCTTTTTAGTAGTCACACAAATATTTGCCTTGTAGGGGAGATCGATTCCGCGATCCCCGTCGCAACTGTCAGGTTCACTAACCACTGAACTAGTGCAGTACGGTACAATATCCAGCACTTCTACTATTATAGTTTCACATATAAGGATGGCACAATGTCTTTGTGTGAATAAAGCCAACTGCGCCAAGTACAGATAATAAAAAGAGAGTAACATAATTTAAAACGTCTCATAGATTAATCGTCGCGTCGATAATATGAATCCCTTATCTCTATTCGGAGTGTCGATTTATTGACACGTTATATAATTGCATCTATTTTTAAGCGACATGTTTTAACAAGTCTCGTTTTATCCTCTTTTGATGCGGGTAGTTATATGAGAAGCGCACCGATGCGTCGTAACTCAGCCGTTCTAAGTGCTAGATGTCTACAGCCTGTACCATAATTAGCGACATCTTTTTAGTCTTCTAGTGACTAAATGATAATATTGTTTTAAAATAGATATAAGACATAGAAATGCTATGCATTTTGTAATTGGTATTTTTGTATAGGCTTTGTGAATACTATTTAAACATAATGTATGACATATACGAATGTGTATTGATGAAATGTTTTCCACCAATTATCTAATGAGATAATTAGTGAAAACGAGCGTAAAATATACATATAATACCAGTGTTTAGCACACTGTTGGCCTTCTGGAACTAGTTTTCTGTCATTTTTAAATCGGCATAATCTTTTCATAAAGGCTAAAAGATCAGTTTAAGAAATTGGTACGAAAATAAGTCATGGCATCTTCAACAAACTGAAGATTTAATACAAAATCATAATGAATTCGTGCGTTTCATTCCTAAGCAAAATGCAAGATGCACATAAATATCCATTTGAGATTCTTTTAAAAATTACGGACTTTATTGATTACGCTCTCGAGGGTAGAGCAAACTTATTTATAGTATTTTTTTGAGGACACTATTAAACGGGTACTAAAACTAAGGTTTAGTACTCCCACGTTTCACCTTTCTATGTTATACTAGTATGTCCCATGGAATAAGGTAACCCTTTTGCCAAGAAATGCGATATACATATTATAAATAATTGAACATCGTATGGCTAGCGCCGGCGCTTACGCGGGGTGCGTTGTCTTCGGTAGCGTGAAGCGTCTCCATAAAAAAGTTCCCTCCATAGGGAGCGGCTATTATTGGGCGTAATGACGTGTACGAAGATCCGACGCGGTTCCACGTCTTGCTTTTGCCTTTTACGAGTACGTTACCGATACTGGTACTACCGGTGCTACGTGCGAGCCGCGAATTGTCATACGGTCATAATAGACAAATAATTCATAGTTGTCATTATAACATGTTTATCAAAATGCTATATGTCATGTCTTGAATAGTAGGTTAATTTTTACGGTGATAAATAAATATGCGAGTTGAAAATTCAAGTGATTAGTTAATTATAATATAATTAAAAATTGTAGACCACGAAATTTTTTATTGAAAGCTGTTCTTCTATGTGGAAAGCTTTTAGACACAGGTGGCAATGTTGCTAGTCTTATTTCAGTGTTGCTATTATGATAAATATTTTCAGTATAATATACTTACATATTAGTTTAAATGATGTATTTAAATGATGACGTACTATGAACGTGTAATAAGCTAAGATTAATAATATTTTTAGTTCAAATTTGAAGTGCAAGGGGAAAATGTATACTGGCAACTTATACTGGCAGAAATGAATAAAAAAAACAAACACATCTCCAGGCAACGCAACCCGCAGCTGATAATTCTAAGCCGCACTTATTGCCAACCGCAATCGGATTTCCTTTTTTTAAGCTAAGTTCGTTGCCGCTTAAGACTAGATAAATACCTCGTATGCAAGTATTTATAGTCGTTTTCTTTCTAGGAACGGACCACGCTTTTTTTATATACTATCGCGGCAGCAAATAGACGTTCGGCCCATCTGATGTAATAATAGTCAGGTGCATCCAATCTTAGACAAGATTAATCTTCTATTTAAGGGCTATTGCAAAGAAGGATATTGACTAAAGGGATATTGCAATTATTCATGACTCGCTATCTGCATACTACTCGTATATCTGCATAGTAGAACTGAAGAGTAGAGCATGCGAGACCCTTACGGTACTGCCACAAACACGCTAACGCTAACAAATATTCAGTCGTTAATAAATGTGTAAATAATTGTTAACAATAACGTATTAAATTATTTTATAACATTATTATGGCAGCACCATTTCTGGAGGAAGAATTGCATAGCAATCAAAATATCCAATACGTCACAGACACTAACTCGTCGGTTTAAAAATGGAAACTTTACTGGAGTTCAATGATTGTTTAAACTTCCGGTGGCTTGCACGCGCGTAACTGCTTCATTAAAACGAAACGTGAGGTCGCCTATCACACCGTACGTAAACCAGTCAAAACACACTAGGCGGTTTCATTTACAACATCGTGATTAACTTTCAACACGCGTTATTGAGCTTTTATAAAAGCTTTCAACTAATCAATGAAATGGCGAATAGATACTTAAATGTTATTCATTCATATATGTTACATGTTCTTGATTGCGTTATAAGATCAAATTACTTTTGTAATGAGCTTTCACGTTTCTGAATGTCAAACCGTCGACATACGAGTAGACGTGCCCTGCGGACGTCCCATTAATTATAATAAACTTCATCGGGATTTACTTTATGCACTTACTGAATTCAGATTTGTTAATAGTTCTGTGGCGCTAGAGTCTCGAAAACGAACTGTTAGGTAAGAAGAATGTGATTCCATTGAAGGACGAAAGACGAAGGGCTAATGTAAGTTCTTAAAACTTTCCCTTGATCGATAATTGTCTATTATCGACATATTGATCGATAATTGTCTATTATCGACATAATTGAACCATTTACCATCATATCATACATAAATGCTTGGATTCTCCTTTTATCGCCAGGCGTTTCTCGTCCGCATTAACCAATCAGATATAATATATCAAGCTACATACGAGCGCGGAATCGATTATTCGAGTATTTCAATTCGCATTGAGAATGTGTAAGTTACAACTTCCATTTGAAATTATCATGTCCGATGTGGATAAACTGTTGTGACAGGAATGATTGGTTGCGTTGCATACAATCACGCAGTAAATTCTATTATATTCCAAGCGCCTACGGCCCCTTTGATGGTTGAGTCTCGTTTGATATGACGCGTCAGATATCAATGGAACTTGACAATGTTATCGAGTATTCAATACCTGATCTGGATTAAGATCGGACGGGAGATTGGCGTGATGCAACTGGTATTCATTGGTCGGATGTCAGTTGTCGTCGGAGTTACCCCGTCATTCGGAACTCGTGGCGGGCGTTAAGATTGCGCAACACACGCATCCCGGAACATGTACAGGGGCCGCGGCTGGTCACTGACCTTACGAACCAATTCGGAAACGAACTGAGCATATTCCAAATTCGATTTATAGAATCTTTATTTCGCATAGACATACTTGCGTGAGTGTGTACATTATATTAGTTACCGAATATATCTATGAATATAATGCTATGGTCTTAGTTATATCGTTAGTAATACATATTAAAAACACTTAAAAGAAAAAAAACATTTGGCTGAATATCACTCAATTTGTTATTGAGAATTGAAATACAAGTCAATTAACACAAAAATTATACCGCTTTATATCAAATACCTATCTAAATCAACACAGACGTTGATGTGAGAATCTTGTGTAACGTCACAACGCAAATATTAACGAATTTCACTGTCACAATAGTTAACTGATTCATAATATTTAATCAACACATAATTTCAGCCTAAAAACTCATGCTAATTTACACTCCTACATCAAGGAAGAGTATTACAACAATGAATAATGAAACATAGGTACAGTAAATAATAGAAATGAAAACAAAGAACTTTAATAACACTTTATTTGTATGTAAATAATAAATTCGGGTGTCTGTACTAGTTACTGGGAAGTTATTTCTTGAATGGAACAAGAAAATACCTGTCGGTAAAGTTATGCGCAATTACGTTATGTTGGTCTAAGACTAGCTCGTATTTTTCACCTGCTACCCGTGTACAGAATAACCATAAGTCAAGATACCAGAACGACATTCCAGAAAATTCGATTGTAACAGTCCTATTTCCTGTATAAAACTCAGACTTTGAGTTCTTAAGAAAAATGTAGCAGCCTTCTTCTCCAACGCACGTAAGGTGTTAATAGCTGTTATGGCATTTAAATTGGCCACTGTGTCCACTAACCATCACAATGGTCTTGTCCTACCAGTCCAGGAACTTAAATTTCTGCAGTCTTAAATATACTGCAATTAAACATCAAATCAAAATAATAATTTTACTATCATCACAATTTATGAACATATAACATATTAGCTTAAAAAAAACCGTAAATGAAGCTTCCAACCATCGCGTGCCGCTTGTGGTCAAACAAACGAACTTTTGCGGAAACCGCGCGCCGAACGGTTAAACACCCATGAGTTTGAAGTTTAAATAGATAACCCTGGCGTGTACGTGACTGAATCGCATGTTGCACACATTGTAACACACAAGTGCACGTTGACGCTCGTAAACGCAACCCATAATGGCCGTCGGTCACCGTACAAGCTAACTGTTGCTCTTTGAAACTTTTACGACATTCTTGCGTAAGAACATATTGTTTCCTTTTTATGTAAGAACATACTGTTCCCTTTTATATAAATAGCAACACGATATATGGGACTTTCAGTGCATTTATATTGGCTATAATCTTGTAAGCGATATTCTATGAAATGTCCTTCAAAGATAATAATATGTCGTTGCACAGTTCTAACATTATTGTGATCCGAATGTAATAGTTCACTAAGAATAGACACTAATGCTTGATAATATGTTTCCTTTGAGTTTTCAAAGGCCACAAAGTTTTTTTATAATCGTGAATTGAGTTCAATTCTATGAATCAGCCCACGTCCGTGCGCGGTGCTAAGTGCTAGTATGCTACTTATTTAACATAGAATAAACGACAACGATTGTCACATTTAATCAAACGCAAATTTGTTTGTACGTACATACGAGAACGTGTCATGTATTCTAAATTGAATTAAACGGAAACATTACACCGTCTCCCATTAAAAAATCCATATGTCCACTAATACGATCGTATCGCATACCCAACTACTCTCTCCGAGAAATTGAACAACACAAATCGAGATACATTGTAAACGCACAAACTATTAAAAGCGTCAATATATTACACATAGCTGTGAAAGTGAAAACGATAATGGTCAATTTGTAAATGGAAACAAAATTGACGCTCGGGCAAAAACGACAATGGCGGCGGCGCGGCTGCGCGGCCGCGACAACGCGTCGCTCGTGACAATCGAGTTAGGTTTTTTAAACATTTTTTAATTGCCGATAATGTGTCGCACGCTTTTTGTCGCGAAGAAAGTAGTCGCGTCATTATGTGCTCGACCGTCGTCGCGTCGTGTCGTCTCCTTACGGCTACGTGAATGTTAGTCAAAAATTTTCGTACGCGAATGTAAATTTTTGAGAAGCGACCATTCAAATGTAATAAAATACATGCCATTTAGCGATAGTCACAAACAACTTCGCGATTAAATATTCACCTAAACAAACAATAATTTAGGAGTTTTAGTTACTCATAACTTTTCGATTGACAGCAGAATTCGTATTCATTTTTGCGCCTTTTTTGTAACGAAGTGGTGAAGTATATTCTGTGTTTCATGTAACAAATAATCAAAATTAATACCTAAGAAAACATAAAAATACAAATTAGAATAAAAACTGACGATTCCTTACGAACCTCGCGCACACAACGCACAAAAACTGCTCATTAAGTCCGCCAGTCATTAAACATGCCATCACAGATCACACTGCAATGTGTGTTGGTTATGTCAGTATAGGCGTTTCTTGTTTTCAACAGCAGTACTTAAAATATAATGGAAGAGTCATAAAGGAAAGAAAGAAAGAAACGGTAGGCAGAGAACAGTAATACACTCCCACGTTTCACCAGTTATGTTTACATCCCACTATGGAAAAGGTGGTGAGCCTATTGCCATACACCGGGCACGTATTCCGACTCCGAACCACTACTAGAAAATCTAAGCACTAAAAATCTAAATGTACCCAATCCGAGATTTAAATTGCTGTTAGTTTACTTCGCTCATAGTTAACTGTTTGTACGATAAATTATAGTCATACTTATTTCTTGTACAATATTACAATACTTATACAAATCGATTATGTTTTCGGTGTATTTTTTGCAGCGACTTTTTTACAATGACAGCTCGTCGTGTCACGAACAAATTGCACGATATCGTTGAATGAATGCTCTTATCTTGTTATCGCTAATACTATGACACTTAATGCGATGAAGCAACACATTAAGACATCAAAGTGCTGTTGGTATTTCATATTAATCAGATTATGAAACAGTAATTTTATAGCATAACACTAACTGACCTAATTTTCCTTTCTCTGATCACTTTATCCCTCGTACCCTTTCCAACTATATGACTGGGTCACAAATTATTGCCGGTCCACGCTTTAAAATCTCAATACATTTGTTACATATGTAAAGTATATATGTATCACGGATGTAATGATAAGGAGGTTTTAGAATTCCATAAACTCCATATACGGTTTAACACAAAGCCGAGAACGGCGAACACCGTCCCTCAGTAAGTCATCCAGCGTGCGCTACTCCGCCCGTAGAATAACAATAATACTTGTACAGGACCACTGGTTCTCAAACTTCAGTGCTAACTTCTAAAGAATGTCATGATTGTTCATCGTCAAATACGTAATAAATGTACTTCCTTATTACATACCGCTACCCTTCAGTTTTTAAAAGCAATCGGCTTTTTATATATAAATAGTGAATTTTAATTTTGTTAATTTTGTAACATTAGACAAAAACAGTATTATGTGAATCTCTCTTTCTCCTGAATAATTATTCGAATTCTCAACTAATATACCCGAGACAATATGAACAACTGGCAGAATCTTAATTATTTTATCGATTTATTACGCAATTATTGTCCTCAGAAAAAAACTTTGAGAACCGTTGCAGCGAGACAGTGTGTTGTATAGGTTTGAGGCGCAAGGTACTGGTACCTGTGTCCATTGTTACGTCACAAATGTCTAATTTACGTTCTCCTAAACACATACTTTGCGACAACTCCGCGTGGATCTTACACACGTAATTTACAGTGCAAGTAAGTGTTATGGAGAAGTATACAATTTTATTTACTGCCAAATACACTTATATAAATTTAATATTGTTTCTGACTGTATTCCTGTTTTTCTCAATTTCAGTTGATAAGTGCCACGAATCTACAACTCATATTTTTGTTGTAATAATATATTTAAAAAGGTATCTGAACTTCAAGAAACAATACCTCAAAGCTTGTATTCCACCTGCAATTTATACATATACCTACTAAATGATAAAAGCAATATTTTTTATCCGCTTTTGTTTCTATAGTCATGCTAATAGAGATGAATGCAAATATTTCTTCATGTACATCCATTCAATCATCAAACCTGACCCCACGACTTGGAAAGCAAATTTAAATCAAATGCAGAGTAACCATTTATATCTTAATCAAAGCATCCGTTGGGAGCGCAGCGTGTCGCCAGCGCCATACTGGGGTTGGTGTGTATTAACTAATTAGGGCTGAACTTTTTTCAAATCAATTAAAAGTTAAACAAATTATTCAAGAATAACCTTCATAAAAAATATATTTCAATATCAAAACCTATCACTATGATCAGTTTAATACTTTTGAGACTTTATTTTATTAATAAATGATAAAAACCAAAATAGCAATAACGTCATGTATAAAATTTAAATACTCGTGTTAACTGTGATTTATTGCATTTGGAAAAGAAAACAATCGATAAGAAACCATTCTCAAATACGGGAAACAACAAGTCATTAAAAAGGTAAAACGATTGGCCGACGCAACAGCACGTGACATTTTGTTTTATTTGTGACAACCCTACAGTGCGCACGCGACGCGGGAACATAAGGACTTTCTCCGTCTTTGAACTTACGCCGCTATTCCATAACATAGAGAACAAAATATCTTTAACTGTATCCGTACATAGTTAATCACTAAAAGTCACCTACCAGAAGCTATCTAACATAAGATTTATTAACCGTTTATTCCTGAAATGGGTATAACAATATTTTTAAACAAAGCTCCTGTTGGCGCCGCGTAAGTCGTATAGAAGTGTTTTTGTAAGATGCGTAAATAAAACTAAGTGGAATTTGTAAGAAATGTAAATAACACTAAGTCGATTTTAGAGTTCTTATTGTTTATATCATATTATGTGCGTATCATTAAAATAGAGGAGATACAAAGCATATAATTTCAGAAATGAACTTAGTTTTCTAAGAAAACGTAACGTAGTGTATTAAGATTTATTATTTCATCGGTAGAACATAAATTTATCTTCCAGTTATTACTGTTGCTTTTAATTTGTTCGATACTGATATGACGAGTGGTCAGTGATCTTAAATTCTCTTTGATGTCTATATTAGGTGTGGGGGTTAACAAAAATAACAAAATTGTGAACATCTGTAAAGATTGAATTGTTTCATAAACTGCAGTACAGTACATTATCCTATGTATTTATTCTATCAAAATTAATAACTCTTGTATCCCTACGTTTAAACTTTTGTCATCAATAACGAAGTGTTTTCAGTTTGAATCTTGGATTTCAGTTTGAATGATGATATTTCTAATATAACCCAATTAATTGTAAGTGGTGATTAAAATAAGTATCCATATATTTATAAATATATCCAACTGTTCAGATTTATTTGAGTGATATAATTATGATCAGATACTGTCAAAAAACTACTTTTAAATATTATGATTTTAGTACTTTTTTTAAGTTTCTAATGATCGTTTGTACCTATAGGTATGATACTTATACCTATAATAATAGATACCATACCTAACAATTTCTTGTTATCGAAACGATTACTTCATACATCTATAAAAACGCGCACCAATTCAGCTGCCATTATGAAAGGTAGAAATGATAGCAAGAAATATACATTAATAAATTACTTGCAACAAAAACTTCTTGAAAGAGAAAGGTGAGATGGACGGATAAGTGCATACAAAAACAAAATTGTCTTATATTCTGCCTTCTTGCTAAGTAAAGTATGGTGTCGTTTGAGTGTTAAGTGTAAGGTTCGTTGATTATAAATACGATCAGTTCTATAACACAAGTTCCATCATTTGCGGTAAGCGATTTTTGTTAATCTCGCTAATGAAAAATACTTACATGTAATGAAAAATAATGATTTATACCGAAACAATACGATGATGAGCAAATTGTTGGAAAATATTAACTTGCTTTCCTGTGTCATAGTTGAATTTATTGTGCATGTTTGTAGTTAGAGGCTTCATTCCCCACGCAATTATTCAACGATGCAATGCAATAAAATGGTTTGCAATAATATGGTTTGCAATAATATAGTTTGCAATAAAATGGCTGGTTAATAACTATTCGTGAAACCGGAAAATGGTTTGTATAACAATTATGAAATTGTCAATAAAATTTATAGATTTCCTTACATCTCGCGTGATTCGTAACCGGGCCGCGGTGGAACAACTTCTCAATAGGAAACCATACGTGACTCGACTCGAACGTGTTTAGGAACAAATGTAGGTACTGTTAGATTCTATAATTATTTATAACTTCCCCATTTGATACCGAAACCACATAAATCAGCCGCCTCGTGATCTGACTAACAATTTGGCACGACGTTTATAAGCAATAAACATTATAAACGTATTAATCTTCGAGTATTTTGTACGAATTAGTTGAAATGAATTATCGCCTGCCGATATACATATTTTATACATAATAATATAATTGGCGTTCGATAATATCTCATTAAATTACGATACACATGTTATGTTGTAAGATTATGCGTACTTAATTTTATCGATAGATAGTATCAGGTGTTCACAACTGTGGTTAAGGTTTTATGGATCATTACCAATCAATTTGCCACGCCCATAGTATCTAAAGATATACTGTCTTTGAGGCATGTCAGATGCGTGCGTTACTAGTCTGCTCCAATAGAGACGGATATATTATGTAAGTCAAAGTGTTAAAAATATTCCAGCCACCTTTGAGATCTAAAAGATAAGGCATGATAAATATTAAAGACACATCGTTACGAAACGGTACGCTAAATAACATCTGATTCAGATTGCGAAAGAGTGGAACTCAATGGCGCCGTCTATTTTCCGATTAATATAACTTGGTGTTATTTTAAATCTGAAATCTGAAGTGAATAGACACTTCCTAGGTAAGCGAGCTGCCTTGAAGGCTGCCTCTCATTTTCTACCAGGTGTTGTAGCAGTTAAATAGCAACGTATTGCTGAATGAAAATATCAATACGTAATAACCAGATATGTCCAATTATAATATTTTTAAAGCACAGCAACGTTTAACTAAAACGTACCTAAAACTTAGATATAAACATATCATATAAAGAACACATACTACATATATTCTTTAGATACTCCAACAAGTTGATATTAGGAAGTTCAGATGAATAAAATTAATTAATACTCGTATTTCGTTTTCCATGTAAGTTGGAGTTTAAAAATATATAATAAAACTGTACCAATGACTAGGTATGCCGTAATTACAGCTTTGCGCTTAGAAACCGGACACCGCTGGGTACCCAGAGCGTCAGTAATCGGTCATTTCTCTGTAACAAAATTCGATTATGACTGATTTCTTCTTTTTAATGGCTATTTGTTATTTAATAAACATCCGTGAAATTGGTTAGATTTTCTGCAATTATAAGGTTCTTAAATAAATTGAGTGCACTCAATATTATGCTTCAAAGGAGTCTTTGCAATTATATTCTTAAAACATTAAAATGCAAAAGTCAACTGAGATTTGTATTTTACTGCTGTAACAAGCAATGTATTACATAACACGTAATACATATTGTAATGTCGTATCCTCGGATATATGTATACACACAATAAATTAAGTGATATATTCGTGTTTAAGCCTCACAATTTAATATGTGTATATTTATCGCGTAGTGTTCGGAAGAAAAATAAATTGAAGGGGCATTTTAAATATGTATAAATTTTCGTACGTCATATATTATATTGATCGTAGTGGTACTTCTTAAATATACTTATATTTCCAGTAGGGCTTTTAATAAAAACTAAGTATAACATCCAATATAGGTATTAGTGTCGCGCTAGTGATATAATTAAGGCATTTTATAATTCTAGTGTTTCTTTGCTTTTTTGATCACTAAAACGATTACATAGATTAGAGTTTATTCATCTGATAGTTCTTGCTCTACTTTGCGAGTAACTAAATTGACTCAGGTGTAAAATAATCAATTAAATCGCAAAAATAGAATTGCAGGTTTTATTGCTGTAGTTTTAATTTAAATAAACAAACAACATCAGACGCATAAATAAAAAACTAAATTTGAAACTCTTAAATTATCTTTATTTATGACCCACGAATAAATTATTCTCAAAACCGAGACGGTCAATATATCTTTGTTCCTGTAAATTATTCAACATTTTAATGATTGCATTGTAAATTAATGCGCACATGAGAACAATAACACGATCATACCCAACCTTGAGAAGAATTATTTTAGCGCCACAGAAGCAGATGAAATTTATTCATGTCATTAAATTATGCACGGATTTTTCACGCTTCGTTTCGTGCGTGCGTAAAAGAAGAAAAAGCGCGGTTTTTTTTTTCATTTCGTCTGAAAAAAATGCAAGATCGATGCTTAAAATTGTACCTGCCCACGTCTCGGGTGTGGAAATATTCACTTTTTTTTGTATTCCTATCTGTCGTTACACGGGTAATGACGGTGTAAATTAGTTATGAACATCGATGAATAGATTAATACTACAGGAGCTATAGAGTCGGCTCGTGTGTCATAGCATAAGTTAAGTGACACTTACGAGTATATATACATACATCGGTACACGAGAGCGATCTTTCCACTACATGCCAATTAATCCAATCAAACGTGTGACACTTGAAATATTATATGGGTGGTGCAATAATTCGTTGACATCGGGATACCAGTACCTACTTCTTTTTGTAAATGTATGTTGACAAATATGCTATCTTGTTAATAAATAACACATTACTACTAACACAAGTAAATTTAAAAGTTCACGTGTCTAAATTACAAAGCATTATAACCTTCAAACCGTTTTTTTACTCTCTTAAGGATAGATTTTCCAAAAACCAACTTACACATTAGTCATTTTCATTAACCAAGAACGAAAATCCAAGATTTTTTCGTGTATAATTTCCAAACCGAAGAAATTCTGTACAGTCCTTTACGATTTAATAAATTACTGAGATACTTGGAGCGTATCATTCAATATTGTTTCAGTGGGTAAATAAAAATAGTTTAAAGGCTCCAACTTCGTCTTACACGACTATAAATCAGTTAGGTAAAGGTCACGATAACCGCTGTCCACAGACTCGAGTTATTGTTGCGTGCGATTTCTTCGTACGCAATAAAACTCCAAGCGTTTTGTTTTAACTCTGATTAAGATAAAGGTGCTGTAGGACCACAGCACACATAGTACAAGCGCAGTAAACAACCATTTGTCACTATTGATGCAATAAAAATATGATTAATAATGCGTTGCAGCCGCTCATACGCCAGCGATCAATTTACTAGCCAGTCGAAAATATTTTATCACGCAATACTGCGTTTGTTTTACGTATAAGATATTTTAATGTTTCCAGTTCATTTATCAAAATTATGATATTCCACGCCTCTCTAGCTTCGCTATTATATAATTGTCGCACATCGACCAACTGAGTGATAGACGATACTATCCCGATAAACGAGTTTTTTATCTCTCTAAGAGTAAAAATTACTAATAACGTTGAAAAATTCTATTACCATGGTCACTAACCTTTATAATCGTTACACTTTTAGACAAAGTTTTCACATATAATGGGAAGGGTTAAGAACAGGTCTGTGTCGCTAGCCAAATGTGGGCTAACAGATTTCATACGTCTTAGAGAACTTTATGGAAAACTCTAAGATATGCAAATTTCCTCACGACGCTTCTCTTCACCGTTAAAGTATGCAATACTTATTTAACGTTAACGTGAGTTTGCATTTTTTTTGTGTCATCTAATGTAGTATTATACCAAATTACCGTATTGTAGTTGCGATTTCCTTTGTATATTTTTTTAACATAACCCTATATTTTTAATTGGCTACATTTACACCGTCACCTATCAATAATACTAGAATACATATGTATATACATAAATATAGAAGAAAATCTTTGTTTGGCACCCAAGCAAGCTTAGTTTTCCAAGATAACTTTGATAGTATTTGGGCGTGAATTGTAATTTTATCCCGTTCCTCGTTACTCGCTTTTAGTCAAACGGCTCCTTCATTCCCGTTAATGTTCAACCATAGATCTTATATAATCAAACATCGGCCACCTTACATCTATCAAAATATTTATATATGTGTTCATTGCATTTCAAAGAAGTCTTAAGCCACCGAAATCAGACGTATAATACGACTTAGATTCAACGTGTATCTATGTACATCTTGATAGTTAAGTATTAAACAGTGTAATGCATATAATTTTAAATCATTACAATACATTATTAGCTATTTTATTGACCTCTAGTAATACGCGATTAACACTTGTTATTTAGTTTCCTATAATAAACGGTAAGATGGTGTTCATCAAATTTAATGACAGAGATGCAATGTTTGCAATCGTGCTTTATCGAACCCACGTTACTGGGGGTCGAATTAGACGTAAATATTATTATCGACCTCTTAAAATGCCTAGGCTGCATTTTGAAAGTAGTTTAAAGTATAAATACGTAACATCACGCCTGTTATCCCCGAAGAGGTAGGCAGAGGAGTGTAGAACACTCCCACAATTCCCCAGTTACG